>JAODAL010060624.1:0-20793 GCA_025379985.1 Phyllomedusa bahiana | reverse complement strand
TAATTTTTTATTTTAATTCTAGAAAACATTTTTAAAATAGGATGGAATCCCACCATGTCTTTGTTTCTCTTTTTTTCATTGTATTAAATGGGTTGTCTAATACAGGGATTGATAGCTATGTTAAAGATCTTGCAAAAACAAGTCATTTTGCAATATGTGTCCATTAACAGTGTCCTACCTATTCCTGTTTCTGACAGCACCATCACCCTTGAGCACTACAATGGAAACAAATGTCTGTTACAACATTTTTTAGTTGTATAAGCGCGTCAGAATGCCAAAAATTCAAAGCATGTCTGTATTAGAAATGTCTGTAAAACAAATTTTTTAGAATAGGACCTGTAGTATAGCTGCATGTCACAGCACAAATGCCCAAAAATTCCAAGCATGTCCCTTGAGCCACTTTGGACAATTGTGAAGAACAAATGTCTGTTAGAAAACAACATTTTTTAAATAGGACATGTAGTATTGCTGCATTTCAAGCACATGACCCCAAAAATTATAAAAATGACTTCTCAGCCACTGGTTAAAATTGTGAGGGAGAAAATGTCACTTAGAAAGCCACATTTTGTTAAAAGGACCATGATTATTGATGTATCTCAAAGCTACATGACCCCAAAAAATTATAAATATGACTTCTCAGCCACTATTAAAAATTGTGAGGGAGAAATGCCACTTAGAAGCCACATTTCTGTTCCAAAGGACCATAATTATAGCTGTATCTCACAGCAACATGACCCCAAAAAATTATAAATATGACTTCTCAGCCACTATTAAAAATTGTGAGGGAGAAATGCCACTTAGAAGTCACATTTCTGTTCCAAAGGACCATGATTATTGCTGTATCTACATGACCTCAAAACCATTGACAATGCATAAACTTCTTAAGATAAAGTGAGTAAATGGAATACGGTGTTGTCATGAAACCTTGCTGTCTTTTACAGTCTCCTCACAGCAAAACCAGCAAAATGAACTGTTGGGGAAAAGAGAATAAAATTGCAGTAAGAAATGATCATTTTTAAAAAAAAGTTTTCAAGAGGACCATTTCTGTTTGAAAAGGAATGTGAAGTAGACCGGCAACTAATCGGTGACCTCGGCAATTGGGGCCACAACATCATCAGAGATCCATGCCTGATTCATCTTGATGAAAGTCAAACGATCCACATTATCTGTGGAAAGCCGGATGCGTTTGTCTGTAATGACTCCTCCAGCTGTGCTGAAGGTCCGCTCAGATATGACGCTGGCTGCTGGGCAGGACAACACCTCTATGGCGTGACGAGCCAGCTCGGGCCATTCGTCCATTTTGGATACCAGAAGTCTATTGGGTCGGAACACATGCAAAACATCGGTGTTGAGACGCAGATAGTCGTGCACCATGATCTTAAGCTGATCTCTGTGTGTTGGATGTGTGCCCTGCATTGCATGCGTTGGTGAGGTGGTAAACAAAGATTGCCAGAGGTCACCCATTAGGCTTCTGCCACCTTGCCTGCTGCTGCCGCTACGCCTACTTGGCACTCTACTGCTGTCACGTCGCTGATGTTGTTCCACCGTGACATTTGGGGAACGTGAAGCAGACGCAACAGATGTCTCCAGTTGATCAATTCAGTAGGTCTCCATTTCCTGCATTTTACTCTCTATTTGGGTGGGTGGAAGGAAAGTGCTGATTTTGTTTTGTACCGGGGATCCAGGAGGGTGGCCACCCAGTAACTGTTGTTCATTTTGATGGCCTTAATGCGAGGATCATGTTGGAGGAAATGGAGCATCCAAGCACTAATGTGAGAGATGGAGCCTTGATTTCCCAAGCCTCTGGGTCGAGGGGCACTAGCAAACTGATCTTCCTCATCTTCCTCCTCCGCCTCAAATTCGCGCCAACCTCTTTCCAAGGCAGGGACGTCGGTAACATCGTGTCTAGGAATACCTCCTCTCCTCCCCTCCTCCGCTGCCTCCGGCACAGCTTCAACACAGCCCTGGACTTGCCTGAGATGATGCACCTGAGAGCTGATGCGCCACTTGCACTAGCTCTGGACCCCGAACCACTGCCTAATGAAGACCGATGAAATTGTGAAACTGTCGGGCCTTGTGGATTTGACGGAGAGAAAGGCTCCGTGTCCGCATCTGTGTCCGTCTCCTCCTCCGTCGCTGGCGGGACCTGTTGTTTCAGAGTGTCCAACGATCGTTCCAGAACTAAGATCACCACAATGCTCATGCTGACAAGGGCATTGTCCGCACTGACCATTTTGGTGGCTTCTTCAAAACTGGCAAGGATGGTGCAGAGCTCTTTCACCTGCCTCCACTCTCGGTGGCTCAACACCACGAGGTCCGCACCGCTTCTTGTCAGGCCATTGTGTCTATTGTACTGCGTAAGGGCATTGCGCTGCTCCCACAATCCGCTGGAGCTGTGGTGGGGTTGGAATTCAGGTTGTTGCCAACGTCAACAATGAGCATGGTGACGGGGAGGCCGAGCTGACGCTGCAACGGCAGCCAGGCGGGATGGTAAGCAGGGTTGCGAACGGTTGGAAGTGCGAAACTCAGACCTCGAGCTTTTTCAGAGGCAGTCCTAGACCCGGGTAGCTCTTTAGATATTTCTGGACCGACAAGGTTCATTGACATGAGCCAGGCAAGGGATGTGCTCCGCTACAATTCTTAGGGCGGCAGCAGATTTCGCCGTTATCGACACTACCACCTTGCCTGGCACATAGGTTTTGTCACCCAGCCAGCGCGCGGTCTCGTTGCGGGAGCCGTCCACTGCTCCTGACTGCTGTGTGGACGGTCTCCAAGGCAGATTAATTTAACACGGCCGGTATGTCTTGGGCACGTGATGCACAGTGGACCTTGGGGAAAGAGCCCTGCACCATCCTGCGGTTTTGAAGTGCGTTCTTTTGCGGCGAGCCTGAGAGCCACCGTCACCCCAGAGACATCTCTACCAAGTCACTAGTTGTGCTGTCACAGAGATTATAGCGCCTTGGCCGTGCTTACTAGTCCTGTGTCGGTGGTGAGATGGACTTTTATGGACACAGATGCAGACAATGCGCTTTAAATTTTAGATGGACAGTGGCTGGCAGGGCAGGGACGCTTTTCTGGCAAAGAAATGCCTGCTCGGCATCTGGTATTGGGAGGCGGCGAGGGCCATGAGTGGAGGAACCATCTGTGTCTCCAGACGGCAAGGCAACATTTCCAAGGCCAAAAGCCTTGGCAATGCCCGACATTCAGGCTTTTGGCTTTGGGTTGGTTTGGGTGGGTAAATGTTTCTTCTGTCCAAAACCTGGAAGACAGAATGGCTTGGCTGCTTGGACTGGCCGCTGTACTGGAGAGTGGCAGGTCGTCAAAAATGGCGGAGAAGGAGAAGGGTTAGGATGGGTCTCTGGTGGTCGTTGGTGGTACTTGGGCGTTGGTGGAGGCTGGGAGCGGGGGGAGGAGGCTGCTGCCCTGTTTTGATCATGACTTGAGAGACATGGGTAGTGAGAACGTTTGGTGGTGCGGAGGAGGAGGTGGAGGCAGAGATCACCGCGGGTGTGACTGTGGTTGGGTGGCCCTGGCGTCACGGTATGGCTTTTTTGGCCAAGTGTTCCTCAATTTCAACTCATGCATTGCTGCATGTGACTAGACATGTTGGTGGTGGTATAACCACTTAAGGTTCTTGCTCTTACATATGCGTTTACGGCAAAGGCAGCATATGACATCGCTGGGTGAATCAGAGGCTTGCTCAAAGAAGGCCAGGATTGAGAGGAGTCTAGGACCTTTTGACGGCGATAAGAGAGGAGCAGGGCGTTTTGCGCTGACCGTGGTGGCGGAAATATACAGCGGACTTTGCGAACGCCCTCTCCCTTTTTGTGGCGGGACCGTTATTGACACTACCCATCGTTCTTCCTCCTCGTCACACTGATGAAGCGGCTCGCAAGGATATTATGCGGGAAAAGACAGGATGGATCCGGCAATGTCATCATCATCATCATCAACACAGGTGACTTGGATCGTCCTGATTTTGCATTCCAGAAGCTGCGGCGCTAAAGCAAGGGGCACTGCAAAGGGCGTTGCGGCCCCGCCGGGAATTTTTTTCCGATTGAACGGCTTCCTTCACTCCTCTGATGGCTTCTCTTGATCTTTTAACATGCCTTCTCACCCCAACCGCTTTTTGGATCATCAAAGAGTCTTCAGACAATGTATTATCCACTGTGGTGGGTACACGTGTTGACTTTTGGGCTGCTTCATGTTGGGGAGATGTGATGATGCTGATGACGATTTGTGGCGTGACTGGGATGGCGAGGAGGTAAGACTGCTGGATGCAGGTTGCATTATCCTCTGTAGGACAGCTTGGCGACGCTGTTCGTTTTTGAGATTCCACAGGGCCCTGACCCCAGCGATGGACAGCCCTGTGGTCTGCACTGACGATTGTGGCATTGCGTGTTGTCGCAGCACTGGATGGAGCACCTTCTCTCGTACCTCTACCTCTTGTGCTACCCCCTCTTTGCTCGACTTACCACCTGCATTTTGCTCCATGTTCAGCAAATATAAAAATTTGAGAAGGTTAAGGGAATAGTTTTGGGAAGTCTCTTATTAAAGACGGCAAAAGCACTGCTATTTCAATATCCCTCTATTCAAACAAACAAAATTGCTGGATTCAAATTTAACTGCAAGGTGTCTATCACTAATCTGGACTGGGCAAAGAAGTTCAAAAAATACATAACTGTTATGTTTTCGATAATACACGGTATTTTGTGCACCTTTCAATTGCACCCGTGGTGACTATAAGAATTGCTGTTTTAAGATTTACGTGGATGCTGCGTCAATGAACAAAGCTGGGTGAGCAAAGTCAAAAAACACGTATCTGTTATGTTTCGTATAATACACTGTGTTTTTTGCACCTTCATTCACCTGTGGTGACTATAGAATTGCTGTTTTAAGATTTACGTGGATGCTGCGTCAATGAACAAAGCTGGTTTCGCAAAAGTCAAAAAACACGTATCTGTTATGTTTTCGTATAATACACGGTATTTTTGCATCTTTCAATTCACCTGTGGTGACTATATAATTGCTGTTTTAAGATTTACGTGGAAGCTGCGTCAATGAACAAAGCTGGGTGCGCAAAAGTCAAAAAACACGTATCTGTTATGTTTTCGTATAATACACGGTATTTTTTGCACCTTTCAATTCCCCTGTGGTGTCTATAGAATTGCTGTTTTAAGATTTACGTGGATGCTGTGTCAATGAACAAAGCTGGGTGCGCAAAGTCAAAAAACGCGTATCTGTTATGTTTTCGTATAATACACGGTATTTTTTGCATCTTTCAATTCACCTGTGGTGACTATTGATTGCTGTTTTAAGATTTACGTGGAAGCTGCGTCAATGAACAAAGCTGGGTGCGCAAAAGTCAAAAAACACGTATCTGTTATGTTTTCGTATAATAAACGGTATTTTTTGCACCTTTCAATTCACCTGTGGTGACTATAGAATTGCTGTTTTAAGATTTACGTGGATGCTGCGTCAATGAACAAAGCTGGGTGCGCAAAAGTCAAAAAACACGTATCTGTTATGTTTTCGTATAATACACAGCATTTTTTGCACCTTTCAATTCACCTGTGGTGACTATAGAATTGCTGTTTTAAGATTTACGTGGATGCTGCGTCAATGAACAAAGCTGGGTGCGCAAATGTCAAAAAACACGTATCTGTTATGTTTTCGTATGATACACGGTATTTTTGGCAACAAACAACCTGTGCTGACTACAAGATTGCTGGTTTGTAATTTAACTGCAATGTGGATATATCACCACAGGTGGAATGGGTAAATGAATATGAACACCTATCTGAAATGTATTACTGTTAATTAAAAGTGGAGTTTTGCACCTAAAAGAGACCTGCAGTTACTAGAAAGGATGTCGTATCCAATATATGTTCAGGATGCCAATATCCAGGACAATATTTCAATTAGATAACTGTAATATAAAGATATTGCTGTGCAATGTCTACACTAAGTCCTTGGTGAACTTTATCCAGTGTTCTTTTTAGATAGAGCTTGTGTGTATTCGCCGCGGGGCCCCCCCATCCTCTCCCCCCGCTGACTTTACAGCGGTGTGATGCTGCTTTAAAATTCTTAGTTAAACTACATAAAATCTTCAAATCTTAATCTACTAATTTGGAAGGATCACAGCTAATAGTAGAGGTTTCTTGTGCTGAAAATTTGACTAATTTCGCTGACGCTGTTTGCAGAGTCAGAGCGCAACTGCTCCTATTCCTATGAGACACATGAGAGACACTAAGGTGTGAACAGGAAACGCTACTGTGTTCTCTGTAATACGTGGTCATGTGATTTTTCACAGCCAATGCATAAACCAATGACACATCCAGTCATGACGTCGCCACACAAATCTATCCCTGTGCTCTATCTGTTAATCTGATTTGCTGGCCGCAAAAATTACACGGAAGCGCGAAATGGCTCGATTTATATTAGATGATGAACAGATTTTAACTTAATTATCGCATGTCTCTGATATATTCAGAATCTCCATAAAACCTTTGAACGATTTCAACTTTGTCGATAAAAATCGCTCAACACTACATTTGGGGGCTTTAAACTGTAGTAGCATATTTTAAAATTTTCAAGAAAATTTGCAGAACAGACTTTTTTTGAACCAGGCATTCTAGATGTGTTTTGAGGGGCTTGTATGTAGAAACCACCATAAAAGTGACTCATTCAGAACTACACCCTTTAGCATAGTCAAAAAGCATTTAGGAAGTTATTAAACCCTTTAGGTATTTCGCAGTAAATTAAGTAAAAATCAAGTGAAATTTAAAATTTTAATTTTTTTGCAGATTTCCCAAATTTTTGTTATTATTCATGGAAAAACCGTATTTTTACAAGAAATTGAAAATGTAATGATTCTCCTTATTAGCATTTTTTGAAAATACCCCCTTGGGGCCCATATGCGTTTTTGGCTCTTCCACAGGCCTCAGAATTTAAGGAGCCCCTTTCTTTTTTTTAGAATATTTTTCGGGCTTTTTTGTGGTAGTGTGGGCAGTGCGATGTGGGAACGAATTTAAAAAATGTTTTTTTAAACTGATCAGAAGCTATAAAATTTGAGTGGGGGGAACAGGGATTGGCAATAAAGGGGTTTAATTTTTTTTTTGTTGTTTTTCACTGATGAGCTAGTGTAAACTGGCAAAAATTGGGAAATTTAAAGTGGGAAACTGTTGATCAGACAGCTCCACAAATAGATCCGGGGGGGGTGAAGTGATTAGGAGGGAGGGGTTAAAAAAGTATTTTGGCGTGACAGCCCAGATCCAGCACGGGCACTGGCCCGCAAGAAATCCATTTCAATGTTCACACAGAGCAGGCCCAGGAAGTGGATCAGTGTAAAGGGTGAGCAGCAGACTGACTGACCAATCCAGTGATCTTGGGTTTGGGGATACAGGACTGCAAAGATTTACACCCGCTGTGTAGATGTGCTAATTAGCTGTCAGAAACAGCAATTAGCAGGGAGTTTCATTTATTCTCACAAGGAGACAGAAAAGTTTCATGAGTTCCTGGAACGTCAGGGGCCTTAAGGCAGGAACCATGACGTTCGGAACTGGTGCCTTTAAAAGGGGTTAAACTTTAATAGTTTGCCTTGTTGCCCTACAGAATCTCGGCAACCTTTAAAAAGTATAAGTTTTAACATGTCTGTGTTATGTTGGTGAGCACACTTTTACTGCGATGTTGGAACTTATGTAAAATAATATTTAAGTGATAGCAGCATTAATGTTTCTAAGTGTTTAGATAATGGGACAACCATAAATCCCCTTTTGTAGAACTGTTTTTATCTTTCAGTCTACCTATTCATCCATCCATTCATCCTGTTTCTTTTTTGTTCTTTATACATAATTTGACTATGATAATACTAAATTGTCCTTCAGAAAATAAAAATCATAAGGAACATAAACTGCTAGTGTCACAATGGTCTGATTAAATGCTTTAGCCATAAAGGTGAGAGTAATACAATAAAATACTCAAATATGTTTTTACTATTACAATTGCTTAAAATTAAAGACTAAAATTAACAGGCAGATACTTGCAAGAGTAAGGTGGGTGAAACACAAACTGGGATTGCAAGTTTTTCACTAACCAAAAAGCACAAAATGGACATACTTACTGATCATGTGCAGTTTTTCCATTATCACTAAATTATGCATTTTAAAAAGTCAATCTAATTAAAAATGACAATGTCAACAATTGTCTTATCTTGACATTTTCTCTGGTCATCCAGGTCTGCCCAGTTAGAATTGAGAGACAAATTCCTGTACAAAAACAGTGAAAAAATATTTTGCTGTAACTCAAAAATATATTTGAGAATAGAGATAATGAAACAAATCAATAAACTGGTCATGAGAAAATGTCAAGATTCTTTCCTTTGATACTACCACAATCTTTTACTTGCAGGTCAAAGGTTGAAAGAGACTTCTAGATGAAACTGGCTATCATTATGTTACAGCTGTTCTCCATCCCTGTAAAATAAGTTTGAGGCTCTTCTCCAAATCACAATAACTATCTTTTCACATCATTGCAAACAGCCAGTGGTACAGTTGGTTCTTTGGATAAAACCATTCAGGGGATGCTGTGCAGTCATCTTTTACATATAATATTACATCTTTCTGAATAGGTTGCAGAGATATAATGTTTTCCAAAACATTTCATTCATGTTCTCCAAAAATTAAAAAAAACCCTTGCGCAAAAAAAAAAAAAAAAATCACCCCACACACACACACACACACATATATATATAGGAGACAAAAGGAAAAAAAGGGAGGGGGCACACAATAGTGTATTATAGTTACAAAAAGTGATAGTTATAGAAGAAAGGGTTCTTCTCACCTTTTGTGGTTGTCCCTTTTTTTTTAAGGGGCACAACACTCATAAGCGTTGTGGGGTTTTTTATTCCGTAGCCCTTGTGGCAGCCGCAGGTCTTGATACCCCATGGGAACCCGGTGGGGGGTAGACGCAATATAAAAAAAAAAAAAAGGGGGCCCCGGGCGCACATATTATGAAAAAAAAGCCCGAGCTAAAGGTTATAGCAAAAAGTCACTTTATTTTTAAAAATTAAAAGGAACTCCCTTCTAAATTTAAAAAATGAAAAATGTTTTTTTTTTTTTTTTTTACTTATGTAAGGGAGTATGGGACTCTTTTTTGGGTTTTTGTCCCTCCCCACTTTAGGTTTTAATCAGGTGTGGGGTTTTTAAAGGTCTCTTCCTCCGAAGTTTGCTGGTCGAATGGCCCAATAGGGAACTTGGTAGGCCCACTTCCCTGAGGCCCGGTGGTTTGGAAAGGGGGCTTAAGCAGTTTTTGGCCAAAGTGTGAACAAAGAACCTCTTTTTTTTCCATATTCCTATTAGCAGAAATGCTTTTTCCCAAAAAATTCTATGTCCTTTGATAGTTTCTTTAGCCCATGATGTGCCACTGTTTTTGAATTTGAATGACTATAGTATTGCTGCCACACCTGTGCATTTGTGCTTTTTTAAAACAATTTTTTTCATGTGCAAAACAAATGTTTTTTTTTTTTTATTTTAGTAAGGGGAATGGCGGCTCCTTTTTGGTTTTTGTCCCTACCCCTTCCCCAGGTTTTAAACATGCAGTGTGCTTTGAAGCAGGTCTCTTCGCCCCCGAAGTTTGGGGTCTGAATGGGCCCCAATTTGGGGAAAGTTAGGTAGGCCCCAAAATTGCTGAGGTCCGGTAAAGTTTTCGGAAGTGGGCTTAAGCATTTCGGGGAAGAAGTTGAACAAAGAACTCTTTTTTTCCATATATCCTAGTTAGGTAATGCTTTTTCCAAAATTTTCCTATGTCCTTTTTGATAGTTTCTTTAGTCCTGATGTCCCAAAGTTTTTTGAATTTGAATGACTATATGTATTGCTGCCAACCAGTGTGCTTTGTGCTTTTTTTAAAAAAAGTTTTTTCGTGCAAAATAAATGTTTTTTTTTTTTTTTACTTTTGAATTGGGCGGACTCCATTTTGGTTTTTGTCCCTCACCATTCCTCGGGTTTTTTAACATGCAGTGTTTTTTAAAGGGGTCTTTTCCCTCCCTGAAGTTTGCTGGTCTGATAGCCTTAATAACGTTAGGTAGGCCCCACTTGCCTGAGGTCCCGGTAAAGTTTCGGAAGTGGGTTTAAAGGGCAGTTCTGGCCGAAGTGTGAACAAAGAACCCATTTTTTTCCATTACCCTAGTTGCAGTAATGCTTTTTCCCAAAAATTCTATGTTTTCTGGTTTTTTAGCCCATGAGGTGCCTGTTTTTTAAATTTGAATGCAAATTTGGGAGAGTGGCATGGGGGGGTCATTTTGTGAGGGGTCAGCTTGACACCAAGACCAGTGTGGGCAGCAGTGACGATAAACAAAATTGATGATGATGTAGCCCACCGATCGGGGGCCTGGGGAAGCAGGGGTTCTCATCTAGGGGAAGAGGGCATCGCTTGCGCATCAGGCAGCGGTGCAGCCCGAAGGGTTTTTGTGGCGTGGGGGCAAGGGTAGCAGCAGTGTGGGGGGAGCCAAGCGGCCCGGGGTAGAAAACCGTTCGCAGGGCTAAGAAAGAGCGGGACGGGTCAGCGGGCAGCGGCGGAGTATCCCTTCAAAAAGTTTGGTGGTTATATAAAGGGGTTTAAACGCACCCTGCATACCTCAGAGGGATTCCTCCCTATCCCCTTAGACTAGCAACAAGTAAACCAGGGTGGGTAAATATAAAACGTAACATTTATTTTCAATTTAGTGAAATTAAAAATTTTTCAACCAGGCAGATACTTGCGTTACCCCAATGATTTTGCAATGGGCGAAATGTCCGGGAAAGGGCCATAGTAGCTTTCTTTTGCCGGTTTTAGGATAGCGTTCCTTCCCCTTTCCGGGGAGTGGCCCGGGGGTTTGGGGGCCCCCCGTTGACAAGGGGGGGAGTTCCCGAAACGTGTAGCTCTATCTCTGGTCCCCCCTTCCATCAGCCCGCTCCGGGAAGGAGCGGCGGCATAGTCACTCAGTCGGAGCGGGGCTAAAATGATATCCGGTTGGCGTTTTTTGCTAAGACACCGGAGGACCAATATGGGGATAAGTAGAATCTGTGGCAGAAAATGAAGCGTGGCCGGGAGCTAACTTGGCACAACGGCCCTTCGTACACATCAGTGTCACCATCCCCGTGGCCTGGGGAGAAACGTGGCTCAGATGGTGGTCCATCCTGCCCCCCGCAGCAACAGAGCAGCAGGCCCAGTGGCATCATGCCATTTCGCCAGTCAGGCTCAAAACCTCTGCAGAAGGGATGTTTCTCTTTGCCATCATCTCCCGGTCCAGATGCCCTGCTCCTCGCTACTCATGGGCGCCAGCAGTCGTTCAGCGAGGCATTGCAAAAGACAACCAGTATGTTTCCCAACCATCCTAAGGTACGAAGCTGACCGTGCTCTGTCCAAAGTTGTTGGTACTGCAGTCCTTCCCTTTCCAATGGTGGACTCTGCACCATTCAGAGAACTAATGGCTTGTGCCGAGCCGAGATGGAGAGTTCCAACCTTAATTTCTTTTCCAAAAACGCAGTACCAGCACTTCATAAAAAAGTAGAACAGAAGGTGGGCCAGTCCTTGAGCTTATCGATTTGTTCCAAGATGCACGGCAGCGCGGACGTCTGGAGCTGTAACTACGGTCAGGGCCAGTACATGTCCTTTACGACCCACTGGGTGAATGTGCTTCCTGCCTAGGCACACCAACAACTTGCACAGGAGACGCCGCTTTCTCCTCCACGTTGTCAAACTGCGGCTCCTACGCCAATGTCCACCTCCTCCTCCTCCTCCACCACCACCATCATCTCAGCCGCCACAAGTACTGTTCCATCATACCACATGTGTAGGGCACAGCGGTGTCACACAGTTCTACACCTGGCTTGCCTCGGCAAATGAAGTCACACAGGGAGGAACTGCTCCGCGTCATGCAGCAAGAAATCGATGTGTGGCTTTCCCCGCGCCAACTGCAAATCGGAACCATGGGGACGGACAATGGGAGGAACATGGTGTCCGCGCTGCACCGAGGAGGGATGGTCCATGCGCCCTGCATGGCGCACGTGTTCAATCTGGTTGTGAAAAGGTTCCTGAAGTTTTCCCCACGATTTTCAGAAAAATTCTGAAAATGGCTAGGAAAATGTGCATGCACTTCATCCATTCCTACAAAAACCAGGAACACCCTCCTCGAGTTGCAGCGGCAGAAAGGCCTCCCCCCAACACACTCTGATATGCGATGTTTACATCCGTTGGAATTCCAGCCTGCACATGTTGGACCGACTGTATGAACAGAGAGAGGCCATTAACGATATTTTGATGATCCAGGCGGACAGGAGTACTCCCCTGTGTAACTTTGATGTCAGCCAGTGGCAGCTCATGTGTGACACCTACCGTTTGCTGAGGTCATTCTAGGAGGCAACGTTATTTGTCAGTCGCCAGGACTACGGGATGAATAACGTCATTCCACTGCTTCATGTCCTGGAACAGATGCTGAATAATCTGTCTGTGCAGGGGACTGGAGACGTGGCGACTACATCTCGCGGCAACATGAGTCCGGTGGGGACTGAACTGGAGGAGGAGGACATGGGAGCACAAGCGTTGTCTGGTGAAATTAGTGGATTTTCTACCCAGGTGACAAGAGAGGAGGAGCAGGAGCGGCTGGCGGAGGTGGATGGAGATGAGGAAGACGAGGCAGATGACCTGCAAGCACTGTGGCAGTATACAGTGGAGATGGAGGCAGGGAGCCCCTCGGAGTTACTTGTGCAGATGGCCCGCAGCATGCTGATTTGCCTAGCTAGTGACAGCCGAATAGTCACCATCCGGCAGAGGGATGACTTCTGGCTCTCCACCCTATTGGACACTCACTACCGGTCTAAAATGGGAGGCTTTTTCCCAGCTGCTGAGAGGGAGGACAAACTCAAATACTATAGGGAAATCCTCCGTAGTTAGTTGGCCGCTGCCTATGTGCGGTATCGTCCCTCCTCTGATAAGGCTGACCCGGGGTTCTTCAGTAGTGTTGAGCGATTACGTTGGCCATCGACATTGGTCGATGGTCGATAGCCGACCATCATCAACAAGATATTCGATGGTCGATGATAGATTATGATCGATGACCATTAAAGTCTATGGGAGAGCAACAACACCTTCATTCTTACACCCAAACAGGGCTGGAGAAGCTGGAATTAACATCCACAACAGTCAAATGGATACGTGCTACATCTTAGGCAACACACTTAGGTTATAAAAGCCACAGAAAAAAAATCACAGACCATTCACTATCCCTGTCTTGCACCACAGCATGACCCATAAACCTACATGACCCAGCCACAAATTAAAAAGTGCCAGAAGGCAGTATGATTTGAACCATCATTTTACTTGAACTGGACATTGAAAATCACTGTCCTGGAATGCAGCATGAGCCCCAAACCTGCATGACTCCCAGATTTAAAAAGTGCCGGGAAAAGGAGTCTTTCAACCACCATTTAATTTTCACTGGACATAGACTATCCCTGTCCTTGGCCACAGCATGAGCCCCAAACCTGCATGAAACCAGATTAAAAAGTGCCGGAAAAAGGAGTCTTTCAACCACCATTTTGTGTTTCACTGGACATTGACTATCCCTGTCCTGGGCCACAGCTGAGCCCCAAACCTGCATGACCCCCAGATTACAAAGTGCCAGAAAAAGGAGTCTTCAACCACCATTTAGTTTCACTGGACATATACTGTCCCTGTCCGGGTAGCGCTTGCCCCCCCATATGAGTGTGGACCAATGAGCTTCACTTGGAAATTCTGGTGGTTAACGCTCCTGTTCCACCCGGTGCCCTTTTTCTTGGTATTCTTTTTCTCATTTTACTCCAAAGTGCTTGGAGGAAATTGTCTCTGTACTTTTTTCTCTCTCCGTGCTCCATACTCCATGTCCTCTGAATAACCTACATCGCTCAAATTTTCCTGTACCGCCCTTGTACAAATTTAGAGGAATTTTTTTTACCAGCTATTTTGTACATGCAAGTTTTTTTAGTAGTTTAATTTCTAGAAAAACACATTTTTAAAATAAGATGGAATCCCACCATGTCTTTGTTTTTTTTTTTTATTGTATTAAATGGGGGTTGCTCAATACAGGGATTGCTAGCTATGTTAAAGACTTTTCAAAAAAAAGTCATTTGCAATAAGTGTCCATTAAAATAGTCCTAACCTATTCCTGTTTCTGACAGCACCATCACCCTGAGCCACTCTTGACAATTGTGAAGAACAAAGGGCCGGGAAAGAAAAAACCCTTTTTTTTATAATAGGACCTGAAAGTATAGTTGCATTCACAGAAAAATGCCCCCAAAAATTCAAAACCTGACCCTTGAGCCATTTTGGACAATTGTGAAAACAAATCTTTTTGGAAACAAAAATTTTTTTTAAAAAAAGGACCTGTAGTATAGCGCATGTCCCCAGCATAATCCCCCCAAAAATTTTTAAAAAGAATGCCCCTTAAGCCACTTTGGGAACAATTGGGGAAAAGAACAAATGTCTGTTAGAAAAAACTTTTTTTAATAATAGGACCTTTTGGTTTTGGCTGCTTTTCAAAGGGGGCAGCCCCAAAAAAAATTAAAAAAAATAAACTTCTCACCACTGTTAAAAATTTTTGAGGAAAATGCCCCCTTAGAAGCCACTTTCTTTTTTCCAAAGGACCATGTTTTATTGCTGTATCTCACAGCAAAAAGACCCCAAAAAAATTAAATAAAAAAATGATTTCTCACCACTTTTAAAAAAATTGTGAGGGAGAAAAATTTTCCACTGAAAACCACAATTCTTTTCCCAAAAGGGAACCATGATTATTGCTGAAATTTCCTCACAGCAATATGCCCAAAAAAAATTTAAAAATTTTATGATTTCCAGCCACTTTTAAAAAAAAATTTTTGGGGGAAAAAATCCCCACCTAAAAGCCCACTTTTTCCTTTTTTCCAAAGGGGCCCAAAATTTTAATAGCTGTATCTCACAGCAACATGACCTCAAAACCATTGAAAAACCCAAAAAACTTCTAAAAATTAAAGTGAGTAAATGGAATAAGGTTTTTTTAAATAAAACCCTTTGGCTGTTTTTGCCCCCCACCCCAAATTTTCCTTAAAAAAAAACCAAAAAGGGGGAACCCGGGGGTTGGGGGAAAAGGGAAAAAAAAAATTTGCAGGTAAGAAATAAATTCTTTTTAAAAAAATTTTTCAAGGGGAACCTATTCTTTTTTGAAGGGGAAAATAAAAGTAGCCCGGGCCCAACTAACGGGGGCCCCGGGAAATTTGGGGGCCCACAACATCATCAAAGTTCCATCCCTTTAAAATTCATTTTGGGGAAGAAAGTAAAACGATCCACATTATTTTTGGGGGAAACCCAAATGCTTTTGCGTAATGACTCCCCCAAACGTGCTGAAGGTCCCTCAGATATACGCGGCTGCTGGGAAGGACCCCCAAACCTCTTTTGGGGGGCGAGGAGCTCGGGGCCATTCATCCTTTTTGGGTCCCTAAGTCAAATTTGGGTTTCCGGAACACACCCAAAAAACAACGGTTTGAGACACAGAAAAGCCCGGGGGCACCATAACTTAACGGGGTCTCTGTGTTTTGGAGGGAGGGGCCCTGCATTGCAGCGTTGGTGAGGGGGAAAATAAAATTGCCAGGGGTCATCCATTAGGCTTCTGCCACCTTGTCTGCAGCTGCCGCAAAACGCTACTTGGGGCACTTTACTGCTTTTTAACGTCCTGATGTTGTTCCACCGGACATTTAAAAGAACTTGAACCCAGACCAACAGATGTCTCCAGTTTGATCAATAAAGAAAGGTCTCCATTTCCTGCTTTTACTTTTCTATTTTTTTGGGGGTTTGGAAAGGGAAAAGGTGCTGATTTTTGTTTTTGTACCGGGATCCGGGGAGGGTGGCCAACCGGGTAAACGTTTTTCATTTTGAGGGCCCTTTAAATCGAGGTCATGTTGGGGGAAAATTTTGGAGCTTTCCAAGCATTTAATTGAGAGTTTTGGGCCTTAAATTTCCCAACCTCTGGGCCCGAGGGGGCACTACCCAAACTGATCCCCCTTCACTCCTTCCCCCCCCTTAAAATTTCCCGCGCCAACCTCTTTCCAAGGCAGGACGTGGGAAATTCGGTGGTTCCTAAAAATACCTCCCCTTTCCTCCTCCTCCCCCCGCTGCCTCCGGCCAACAGCTTCAACAAAACCCCATGTCTTGCCTGGATAAAGCACCCTGAAAAGTGATGCTCCCCCTTTGGGCACTGGGCCCGGGGACCCCCGAACCACCCCCTAATGAAACCATAAAAATTGTGAAACTGTGGGGCCTTGTGGTTTTGCCCGGAGAAAAAGGGCTCCGTTTCCGCATCTTGTGCCCGGGTCTTTTTCCTCCGTCGCTGGCGGGACCTTTTTGTTTCAATTTTCCAAACGATCGCCCCAGAACTAAGATCATAAACAATGCTCGGCGGACAAGGGCATTGTCCGCACTGCCCTTTTTTGGGTTGGCTTTTTTTAAAAAATTTGGCAAGGATGGTGAGAGCTCTTTCACCTGCCTCCACTCTCGTGGCTCAACCCCCCGAGTCCCACCGCGCTTTTCGGGCCATGGGGCCACTTGGGACTGCGTAATGGGGTTTGCGCGGGCTGTCCACAACCCGCGGGAGCATGTGGAGGGGGGAAAATTCCAGCGTTTTTGCCACGTCAACAATGAGAGGGTTTTACGGGAAGGCCGACTAAACGCGGCGGAACGCACCCAGGCGGGACAAAAGAAAGGGTGCAAACCCGGGGGAAAAGTGGGGAATTTAAATTTTTAAAAGCCTTCCTCGCAGGCATTCCAACCCGGGAAGCTTTTTAAAATTTCGGGACGACGAGTTCATTAAAATTGGGGCCACAATGCCTTCCACCCAGATTTCCCCCTTTTTAAACCGCACACCCCCTTTGCCGGGGCACAATTTTCCTTGGCCCCAGCCAGCGCTCGGCCCCCTCGTTGCGGAGGGGCCTTTCCACAGCTCCGGGCCGGGGTTTTTGTGTGGACGGTCCCCCAAGGCAGATAAATTTCAACACGGCCTGGTGTTCGGGCACTTTAATGCCACCGAGGGGACCTTGGGGGAAAAAAACCCTGCACCACCCTGCGGTTTTGAACCCCGCGGCACCGAGCCTGAGAGCCACCTTCACCCCCAAGACATCCACCCCACTCACCCAGGAGTTTCACAGAAAATATAGGGGCCCTTTGGGGCCGGGGCTTACTAGCCCCATGTTTTGGGTTTGGTGAAAAGGGACTTTCCGGATACAAAATCCCAGAAAACCGCGCTTTGAAATTTTTTAGATGACACGGGGCGGCCCCAGGGGGGGGAAAGGGCTTTTCTGGCAAAGAAATCCCCTCGGGGCATCTGGTATTGGGGCAGGCAAGGGGCCCATGATTGGGGGAACCCATCTGTGCCACCAGACAAAAAGGGGCAACTTTTCCCCGGGGCCAAAAGCCGGGCAATCCCGACATTCGGGGTTTTGGGCTTGGGGAGGGTTTTTGGGTTAAAGTTTTTTTTTGCCCCAAACCTGGAAACAAAAAGGGTTTGGGTTTGCTAGACTGGCCGCTGAAACGGCCCCGGGGCCGGGCATAAAAACGGGTGGGAGGAGAAGGGAAAGGAAATGGGTCCGGGTTTGGTGCTGGGGGGTACCCCGGCAAAAGGGTGTAGGCTGAAGGGGAAGGCTGATCCCTTTCATGACTCTAAGAAAATGGGCACTGGGGGAACGCTTGGTTGGGCGGGGGAGGGAGGCGGAGACAAATTTTTAACAGGGGTTGGGGGGCCCCCCCTTCGGCCCGGCCTTTTTTTCCAAAGTTTTTGCCTCCATTTCCAACTCATGCATTCGCTGAAAGTGCCCTAGACATTTGGGGTGGTTAACCACCAAAGGGTTTTCTTGCCTCAACTTTAATGCTTTTAAACGGAAAAGGGTTTGGCATATGAAAATCCGGGGGTTAATCAGAGGCTTGGTCAAAAAAGGGCCCCAGGCTTGAGAGGTCCGGGACCTTTTTGAGGGCAAAAACGGGGAGGGGGGGTTTCCCTTGACTTTGGCTGGGGGGAAATCAAATCAGGGGATTTCCCCGCCGCCCCGCCCTCTTCCCTTTTTTGAGGGGGAAAAACCCCCTTTATGAAAACTCCCCCTTTCGTCTTCCTCCCGTCCAGGAATGAAGCGCTCGCAAGAAAATTTCCCTTCTGAAAAAAACCACGGGGATCCGCAATGTGTAAACCTCACATCAACACAGATGACTTCGTCGTCCTGACAATCTGCATCCCCGGGGCTCGGCCCACAAGCAAGAGGGAAATTGGGAAAAGGCGTTGCCCCACCGCCCGGGGTTTTTGCTGATTGACCATTTCCTTCTCCTTTCTCTGATGACATCAGTAAATGGCGTTTAAGCAGGGGGAAAATTTATTTCCCCTTTTGGCCTCTTTATCTTTTTAAAATGCCCTTTTGACCCCAACCCCATTTTGTCATCCCAAAAAGGTTTTTCCCGAAAATGGGTTTAAACCCCATGGGGGGGTACCATATTAAAATTTGGGGTGCTTTATGTTGGGAACGGGGTGCTGGGATGCTGATGGGCGACATTTGGGGGCTGTGGGCTTTGGGGGACGAGGGGAAAACTGCTGGGTGCAGGGTTTCATTAAACCAAATGAAGGGCAGATTGGCGACGCTGGGTTTTTTAAATGAGAAATTTACAGGGCCCCCGACCCAGCATGACAGGGCCCGACGGTCCTGCAACGTCCCATCCCCTTGGGATTTTCGGGGTTTTCCCCGGCCCCGCACTGGGAAGGACACCTCTCTCGTAAAACCTTCTACCTCCAAGTTTCCCAACCCCCCCCTTTGCTCGCTTACCACCTGAATTTTTGCTCCATGTTCAAATTTTAAAAATTTGAGAAGGGGATGGAAAAGGGTTTTTGGGAAAATTTCTTAAATTTAAAAACGGGAAATCTATTCTCATAATCCCCCCAAATCAAAACAAAATTTTTCTGGAAATTTACATTTAACTTTCCAAAAATAATCAAACAAAAAAACTTGACGCCAAAAGTGAAAAAAACACCTGTCTGAAATTTATAGGATATTAAAAGGTAATTTTTTGGGAAACCTTTCAATTCACCTGTGGGGACTAAAAAAAATTTTCTGTAAATTTAAATTTAAAAAAATGCAAAAGTAGATCTATCAAAAAAGCTGGGCCCGCGCCAAAGTGAAAAAAAACGTATCTTGGGAAATTTTTAAATTTTGGGTAAAAAAAAGGTATTTTTTTTACCCCATCAAAACACCTGTGGGTTACTAAAAAATTTTCTGTATTCAAAAATTTTAAATGCAAAGTAGATCTATCAACAAAGCCCCGGCCTGCGCCAAAGGGGAAAAAAAAATGTAACGAAATGTTTTCGGAAAAAAAATTATTTTTTTGGCACCCATCAATTCACCTGTGGGGGACTATCAAAATTTCTGTTTTTCCCAAAATTTTTCTGCAAAGTTTGATCAAACAACAAAACGGCCCGCCTAAAGTGCAAAAAACACTTTTCCCGGGAATGTATTTGGAAAAAAAAAGGTATTTTTTGGGACCTAACAATTCCCCCTGTGGTAACTACACAAATTTCTGTATTCACCTTTTTAATGCAAGGTGCCTCAAGAACAAAGCTGGTAGTGCGCCAAAAGGGAAAAAACAACGTAAAACTTTTAATGGGGGTTTGGGTAAAATAATAAAAGTTAAATTTTTTTGGGAAACCAAACAATTCACCTGTGGTAACTAAAACAATTGCTGTACTCACATTTAAGTGCAAGGCCCCCAATGAAAAAAGCTGTATTTCGCCAAAAATTAAAAAACACGAAACTGTAATGTAATTTGGAAAAAATAAAAGGTATTTTTTTGGCACCTTTCAATTCACCTTTTGGGGACTAAAAAATTTCTGTATTTACATTTAAGTGCAAGGTGCCACAATGAACAAAGCTGTAGTGCGCCAAAGTGAAAAAACACTAAACTGTAATGAATTTTATAATTAAAAGGGATTTTTGGCACCTATTTAAACCTGTGCTGACTACAAAATTTTCTGGGTTCTAATTTTAACCGCCCAAATGGCAAAAATCAACCAAAACTGGGAAAGGGGAAAATTAAAAAAACACCTAAACTGAAATGGGAAACGGATAATAAAAGTGGATTTTGCAAAACCCAAAAAAAAGAAACCCCCAGTTACTAGAAAAGATGTGTATCCTAATTTAAGTTCAAGGGTGCCCAAAATCCGAAAAAAATTTCAAAAAAAAAAACTGTTTAAAAATTTAAAACTAAATTTCAGTGCCCAAAAAGGCCCACATAAGTCTTGGGGAAAAATTTTTTTTCCCGAAATTTTTTATAGAGCTTGTTCCCAAATGTTCGCCCGCGCCCCCCTCCCCCCCCGTTTTTTTTGCGCGGTAAAAATCTTTCCTTTTAAAAATTCTTTCCTAACTACAATAAAAACTTTTCCCAAACTCTGATCTAACTAAGTTTTAAGGATCACAGCTAACCGTAGATCCTTTTTTCTGGGAAGAAATAGAATAAAAATTTGCGAGCTGTTTTTTGGGCACAGGCCGAGCGACGCCCCCGCTATTAGAAAGCTGAGAGACACTGGGTCATGAACAGGGAAACGCTGGTTTTATTTAAAAAAAAGGTATGTGATTTTTTCCAGCCCAAACGCAACCATACACTTTCCCCTCATGACGTCGCACACACAGCTTTACCCGTCTATTCTTTTAACTTTTTTTTTTGGCCGGGCCCAAAAAAGGGCAGGGGAAACGCCGAAAAATGGCGCAAACTTTTTAATGATGCACA
>JAODAL010060623.1:0-20794 GCA_025379985.1 Phyllomedusa bahiana | reverse complement strand
GGGGGGGCCTTGCTGTCGCAATGGCATGCGTGCCACGGGGCGCTGCTGCTGCTGCTGCTGCTGTTGCTGCGGCGGCGGAGGGACCACCACATCTGACCCAGTTTCTCCCGGGCCCACCGGAGGTGACCTGAAGTGTTACCGGGGGCCCGGATGCCAACGTTAGCCCCCGGCCCAAACGCTTCACTTTCTGCCCACAGATTTTACTATCCCCATATTTCGGCTCCCCGGGTCTTAGCAAAGAACTGCCACACCGCCGAAAAAGGATTTTACCGCCAACGCTCCGCACTGAGGATTCTGCCGCCGTGCCTCGCTGAGCCCCTATGCTGTACTTTCTTGGCCCTGCGAAGCGGTTTTTTCCCCGTGGCCCGCTTGGCTCCCGACCCCCCACTGCTCTATCCTGCATTCAGGGCCCACAATAACTTTGCTGGCTGCGCTGCTCCCTGACACGCAAGCTGACGCCTCTTCCCTGACGATGAAACCCCTTCCCCTCACCGGCCCCCCAAGGCGGTGGCTACTAAAATTTCTATTTGTGTTTCATGCAGTGCCCTCTCACCGGCCCTTGGATGCCGAGGTGACCTCCCCAAACAGACCTCCCTGCACCCCCAAATCTATACTTTGCCGCCACTGCAAAAAAGCAGGCGATTTTGGGCCCCATTTCTTCGCTGCGTAGCTGCGACTGCCCCCTCAAATTTTCATCCCCTATATATGGCGCTGAGCCCAGACCAATGTAGATCTCTGGCTGAGGGAACCGGGGGGGACGAGGGGGGCTGGGACAGGTGGGGGCCGCGCCCCCTTCCCGGGCCTGCCAATTAATTTTGTCTGGGGTTCCACCGACTCTTGGTGGGTGTAGATTCATCTAAGGAAGAGGATGACCTTAAACCAACAAAAACCTTGGGGTTTTGAACAACCCCGGGCCGCAGATGACAGGGCATTGTGGCCTCACCGAGGACCCCTGTGCGACTCCCCTTGCTGTGCTGCACCTGGGCCTTTTTCCGGGAAAGTTTGTGCCACTGCCACTCGCGGGTGCAGAGCCTACCTCTCTTTTGACATACTGTTTGTTCTAAAATGTCAGAACTGTTTGATGATGATATCTGTATAGAAATATACACCCTTTTTTGATCCAAATTTAAAAAAAGTAACAAAACTTGGGTAACCCCTTGGTAAAAATTGCGCTCCCCAAATGACCAGGAAAAATTTTTTTGTTTGTGTCGTTTAAAAAAACTGTGTGTTTTTTTAAAAAGTAAAAGCCAAACAGGGTTAAATTAACCTTGGACATGAATTAGGCTAAGGAAAAAAAATTTTATATTTGGCGTTGAAAAAGACGGTTTTTTTTTGTCAGCACACCCGCAAAAAACGCTTAATTAACCCCCCGGATGTAAATTGCGCCCAAAGAATTGAGCCCACCCAAATAGTAGCTTTGTAGCGTGTTACAATTGGTGTTTTTCAAAAGCCACACAACAAAAGAACGTTTTAATTAACCTTGCTGGAAAATTTGGCTACAGGAAAAAATTTAAATTTTTGGCGTGAAAAAGACGGTTTTTTTTGTCACACACCAGCAAAACAAAGCTTAATTAACCCCTGGGTGTAAATTTCGCCAAGAAATTTAGCCGCATAAAAAGTACTTTGTAGCGTGAAAAGCTGTTTTCTACGGCACAAACAAAGAGCAGTTGTAATTAACCCTTTTCTTGTGAATTAGGCTACGGAAAAATGTATTATTTTGGCGTTGAAAAACGGTTTTTTTTTGTAGCACACCAGCAAAACAAAGCTTAATTAACCCTAATGTAAAATTGCGCCAAAGAATTTAGCCCCACAAATAGTAGCTTTTTAGCATGTTACAATTTTTTGTTTTCACGCCACCCAACAAGAGATACAGTTTAATTAACCTTTGCTTGTGAATTAGGCTACAGGAAAAAATTTTTTATATTTTGGCGTTGAAAAAGGGTTTTTGGGGTCAGACACAGCAAAAACAACGCTTTAATTAAAACCCCCGTATGTAAATAGGCCAAAAAAATTGGCCCCCACAAAATAGTGCTTTTTCGTGTTAATTGCGTGTTTTTTTAGCCCCCAAAAACAAAAGTACTTGTAATTAACCTTTGCTTGTGAATTAGGCTACAAAAAATGTATAATTTTGGCGTTGAAAAAAAACGGTTTTGGGGTCAGCACACCAGCAAAAAAACCTTAATTAACCCCGGGGAAATTGCGCAATAGAATTGAGCAGCCAAAAATGAAGTAGTATTTTATTGTAAAAACGCTGTTTCTTTAAAAAATACAACGGAATTGGTTTGGTCCCTTTTGGGTTTTTAATGTTATAGCTGCAGGGACCCCACTGGATTTCAGATCCAATACCCCAAAAAATTTGAAATGAACATTAAAAAGAACAGTTCTTTAACAAGCTGAGACACCCCCCAGAAATCGCTATATAAAAATCTTCTTAGTAAGAGCTATCGCCGCGGACACCTTCCCTGTTTAGACAGGAGGGATGTGGGCTCCCCGGCGTCGCGCCCCCAAATTATATAGTGCGGGGATGTCACGAATCCCGCTGGTCTCTGTTGGCTTACCTCCACTGTCATGCAGGCTATACCTTCTTCTCCCGGTGCTTTGCCCTGTCGGGAAGTTCACAGCCCCTTTTATCAAACAAAAGCACCTTCTTCCCCAAGTACCCAAGTTCGACTTCGTTCCAACCGAATTTTCCTGAAATTCAAAATGAATTCCACTTCGTTAGAATCGTTCGCCCATCTTAGTTATGCTGTGTCCCCCTTTTAAATGTGTCGCCATTGCCTCCCGCCATTTTGGGGAAAATTTTTTTTTGGAGCAAGATTGGGTATCCCAGGGGAAACGAGGTTTTTTCCTTAGAGATGGGTATAGGGGGGTGGGGAAAAATTCCCCCTTTATGCAGATGTCTCTGTTTAAAATCCAGTGAGAGGGTGCACAGGGGAAGATATCCTTCACTGGGGAGGGGGGCCAGGTAAGGTCCCTAGGGAGACAAAGGTCTATAAAAGGTTCCCCAAGGGCGCTGAAACCATTAGCATGCCTGTGATTTAGTGAGGTTTGTATTGCAGAAAATGCATTGTTGTGGCCCCTATATTATATGTAACCTCACAGAGGGTCACCCTAGTCAAACTTGTTTTTGGGCTTTAAGGCCCGGGGAGGCCCGGGGGCCCCGTAACAGCAAGGGTATTTCATGAAAGGGAGGATAAGACCATGAATGTGGTCTTTTCCCCCTGCGTCATCTATGTATGGAGGGACAAGGAGTCCGAAAACTTGAAACCCCCCCTGGTAAGGAGGCTAGGCATCGGCAGGGGTTTCCTTGATGTTGCGAGTGTCTGTGATAACCCCCGTGCCACTGACCTACAGGTTAAGGGGGGCACAGGGTACAGGGCCCCGGATCTCGCAGGGAAGTTCCCTTTAGGAGGTAGGGGGGTAACCCGTTCAAAACCGGTAGGAGCCCAAATGACAGCTAGGGGCCAAAAGGGGGAACTTCAGGGTTTAAGAAATTTAAAAGGTGTAACTGATCCCGCAGCAGAGGTAGTAGTTTTGCTCAGGTGCACCCCTTTTAGGCCCCTGGTGGATAGCAACCCTTGAGGTGTGCTGTCATTACTGCTTCATGCTGTAGTTTGGGTTTCGGGGAATAACCAGGGGTGTTGCTTATAGGGGGAAACCCGGGAATTAGTGAAGACACTGCCCAGTGGGCCCAATGCCAAGGTACTCTGTGTATGGGAGAAGGCTATAAGGAATGATAGTGCTGGTGTTGGAGTTATCAGTAGTACTCCTGTGAATGTCAGAATGCAGGTGGATGGTGGTGACAGCCTTGCAGTAGAGCGTACATACGTCGTGCCACCTGTAGTAAGTGGCAGTAAACTGTCTGTTGCCGATTATGAGGTGAGCGCATGGTATGAGCCCACAGCTGAGTGGGTTTTGGACAATGTAGTCTCTTCCCCTGATGATGTAGAGGGAGTGTTGCCCGTAGCAACAGGTGCTAAGGAGGAAAAGATAGATGGGGAATGTAGAGGTGACTCTAATGCTGTCCAGCAGAAATCAGGCTATCTGTCCCTGGTGTTATGGAACAGATGGGGGAAAAGGGCTTTCCCAGAGAAAAGTGGCGTGCTTCCCCAGAGAAACCAGGCGCAACATAAGCTGGGTGAGATGGATTCCCTCGGTATGAGGTTTGACCCCGGATGAAGGTTGTGCAAGGTGAAAAAGACCTACGGCCTTTATCAGAGGGGGAGGGTATGTGACAGACCGGCTAGATGTAGTTGCCTGTTGCTGCCACTAGGTGGAGATATACCAGAATGGTATATGCGACATGCCACCAAGGATACGTGGCCTTGGTGGAATAAGAGCTGGTCATATATATTGTCAGCCACACTAAGTAGTTGGCAAAGGTGTATCGTTAGTTTGGCTTTTCAGACGTTCCTGAGTTGGCTCTTATTGGGAGTAGACAATGTGTTGGGTGGGTGTCTACTCCCCATGTTCCAGGCCACATTTTGGATAGGGCTCGGGCGTCCTATAAAAAGCCGGGGCTTTCAGGTGTACAGGGGGGCGTGGTCTGCTAGCTGATAGTGCAGCAGAGGAGTCGGAGAGAGGCTCTGGCCCCCGGAGGCTTGAGGGAAGCCGTTACTGTACTGGAGAGTGCAGGATGTGTGATACTGGACATTAGGTCCAGACAATGTGTAGAGAGGGAGCTCTATGTTTAGTTAGTGGCCAGACGGCCGAGGATTTTATTTATGTGTTTGTATCTGATGTGCTGTGCCTGAGCAATAAAACAGGTGAAAGCCTTAAAGAAGTCTTTGTCGGTGTGCCATTCGCTTACCAAAGCGGCGATCCCGTGAGCAAAGTACCCCCAGGCAGGCCCAGGAGGGCGTCCGGACGTAAGCGAGGCGTCACAATAGGAAGACAAAACAGCTGTTTTTTGGAGGGACTGGATGTTCACTTTAAGTTTCCTGGGTTGTAATAATATTTTATAAAATGATCTTATGAATGGTCTTAAATTCAGACCACTACCTTATCACTCACTGTAATCCAGTTATGCATATTTGCTCTTACTGCTGAGTCAGGAGTAAGGTAGAATCATTTTAATGAGTCTGCTTTACTAGCCCTAAGGAAGGTCCCAAGGCTACTTAGAACAGTCCAGTTTTCCTGGTATTACTTTAATGTAAATGAATTATCTACCAACTAAACTATTCACAGAATGTATTTTCAGCTCTTTGGGAGTTACTTATGTAAAATATCTGACCTTATTTAAAATAGACAGTGACAGCTTCTCAATAACAGGTGTACATTTAAATAATAAAGTGTGAATCCACCTGAAGGATTTAATTCAATTAATATAGAAATAGCAATTAAGTAAATTGATCTATACATTTCAAAATAAGAATACTAATTTTAGTTGTTGCAAATGTACAGATTAAAAAATGTGCACACACATAAAAAATAACCTAATCCTATAAACATAAAGAAGACATTGTAAAATGTAGCAAAAAGGAAATTAGCAAGCAAGACTAACAGGGGCTAACAGATGGCATATCCTTTGCTATTAGTGGCACAAAAGCTTGTTAAACATTCTTACTGTACAAGGTTTTGCAGGCAACGGTTTTCTGGTAATGGCGAAAAAGAGACATAAAACATTGACAGCAGTGTTTGGTGGAGGAGGGTAAGGTCTTTTATAGACTAGAGACACAATTTGTTCTCCTAATGGTGCTGACTCTTTGGCAATTTAATCTTAGGAACCTTTAGATTTATGCCAACAGTGTCCATACACAATAGTTTTTTTTTTGTTTTTTTTTCCTACAGACAAGATGATGTAAGCAGTGGACACCATCCAAGTAACTCTAGTTTCTCATCTGTTAAATAGTACCATAGGGAATTTCTTAAATTCCTGATTAATCATTTAAGACAATATGCCAGCATTTTTCTGATTTATGCTTATCAGCAAATTGTTGTAGTGTCCCCAGGGATTGAAAACGTAGAACGGAATCATGATAATGAAAAGCAATGTCATGGCTCTTAAATAAAATTCTGTTCACATAGATTCACGTCATTGTATAAAATAAAAGTAAATAGAATAATGTTAAAAGTTTGATTAGAAAATTTATACAGCTTCTTGCAATAAAAGAGTTTTTTTTGTTTTTTTAGGGGGAGAGGAAAATTGAGTTACAAACAGTAAACAGATCTTAACTTGTTTTTATTACAAAATTCATCTTTGCAGTTCTATCATTTAAAAGATTATGAGCTAACAGCATGAACCAAGGTTTCCAATTATGCTGAAATGTGAATGGTGTCCACTAAGGATGTAGCTAAGACCTCATTATATCCCATGCTGTATTTGAATGAAATTCCTTAATCACAAATAACAAGCTCAATTAGGAGTTATTGTACAGAAAATGTTAAATCTACAAGTGCTGTTTATGATCTTCATTTGTCCAAGTAAAATAAAAAAATAGAAGATAAGATATGTTCATTGTACTGTGCAATGTACAGTAATGTTGTAAATTCAAAAATAAAAGTTAATTAAATTACATTATTATTGAAGGATTTCTATGGTCATTGTAAATAAAAGGAAAAAATGTTGTAGAAATATTTTCTCTGTTACGGGTTGGCGGGGGAGCTGCCCTTTCATCCTCCGGGACAGTGATGGGGGCCTGAGTCCTATTTTATTGCTCCAACTTTTTTCCTCTTTTTGGGACACCCTTTCCTCTTCAGAAAAGAAATTTTTTAACTGTCCAGTTTTACATTTTTTTCTCTTTGGCGGTCTCTAAGTTTTATAACTAGAGATGGGCAAAATCGATTCTACAAGAGGGGAAAATTCTTTTTTGGGAATTTCAGGAAAAACTTGGGTTTTGGGAAACGAAGTCGAACGGGGGGGGTACTTCGGGTGAACAAAGTGTGTTTTGATTGTTTAAAATTTGGGTTTGCGGAAACATGGCGTTCAGGGGGCAAAGATTTGGGGGAGGAAGAAGGGCTTAGCCTGCAGGGAATGTGCAGGGTTTGAACCCCATCAGAGCCCGGGGGGGGATTCGGTGACGCCCACCCAAAACTTTTATAAACCCGGGGGGAGATCCCGGGAGTTTCACCCACTCCTTCACTGTGCTCATCGGGGGAAGGTGTCCCGCGGCGGGATAGTTTAAATTTGGGAAAATTTTGATTTTTATATAGCGTTTTCTGTGGGGGGTTCAGTTGTCTCAGAGACTGTTTCTTTAATGTTTATTTCAAATTTTTTGGGGTTTTGGATCTGAAATCCGTGTGGGGTCCCTGCAGTTTGCATATCATTCAATACCCAAGGGGGTTTTAAGAGTTTTTGTTGTTTCTTTTAAAAACAGCTTTTTAAAATAAAAACCACTTATTTTGGGTTCAATTTTTTGGGCCCAAATTTTCATCCTGGGGGTTTAATTTTAAGCGGTTTTTTTGCTTGGGGTGTTACCCCCAAAAAACCCTTTTTTTTTCATCGGGCCAAAAAAATATAAATTTTTCCCCGTAGCCTAATTTTAAAGCAAAGGTTAATTTTCAACTGGGATCTTTTTGGGTTTTTTTGTGGGTTGGGAAAAAACGCAAATTTTAAACCCGCTACAAAGCTAATAGTTTGTGCGGCTCAATTCTTTTGGCCCCCAATTTTCATCCCGGGGGGTTTTTTTTTTCGTTGTTTTGTTTGGGGGGTGACAAAAAAAAAAACCCTCTTTTTCAACGCCAAAATATATAAAATTTTTTTCCTAACCTTAAATTTACAAACAAAAAGGGTTTAAATTTTAAAATGTATTCTTGTTTTGGGTAGAAAACAGAAATTTTAAACGCAAAAAAGTTTTAGTTTTTGGGGGCTCAATTTCTTTGGCGCCAAAATTTTCATCCCCCGGGGTTTTAAATTTAAACGTTGTTTTGTGGTGTTTTGACAAAATAAAATTTTTTTTTCAAAGCCAAAATTTAAAAAATTTTTCCTGTAGCCTAATTTTACAAGCAAAAAGGTTTTAAATTTTTAAAATGTTTCTTGTTGTGTGGCGTGGGGAAAAAACGCAATTGTATAACCCCAACAAAGATCTTTGGGTTTTTGCGGCTCAATTCTTTGGCCAAAATTTTCAAACCCGGGTTAAATTTAAACGTGTTTTGCTGGTATGCTGGGCAAAAAAAAACCCTCTTTTTTAAAAGCCCAAAAATATAAATTTTTTCCCGTAGCCTAATTTAAAAAGCAAAGGTTAATTTTCAACTGTTTTTTTGGGGTGGCGTAGAAAAAACGCAAAATTTTTAAAACGCTACAAAATAATGTTTTTTGCGGCTCAAATTTTTGGCGCAATTTACTTCCCCGGGGGTTTAAATTTAACGTTTTTTTGTGGTGTGCTGACAAAAAAAAAAACCCCTTTTTTCAAAGCCAAAATATATAAAATTTTTTTCCCCGTTGGCCCCAATTCACAAAGGGGAAAGGGTTTAAATTTTAAAAGTATTTTGTTGTGTGGCGTAGAAAAAAAACGCAATTGTAACACGCAAAAAAGCTTATAGTTTGTGGGCTCAATTCTTTTTGGGGCAATTTTACTCAAGGGGGTTAAATTTAAACGTTGTTTTGCTGGGTGTGCTGACAAAAAAAAAACCTTTTTTTTCAACGCCCAAAAAATATAAATTTTTCCTGTAGCCTAAAACACAAGCCAAAGGTTTAAAATTTAAAAATGTACTCTTGGTTTGTGGCGTAAAAAAAACAGCCCAAATTTTAACACGCTACCCAAATACTAGTTTGTGGGCTCAATTTTTTTGGCCGCAATTTACCCTCCAAAGGGGATTTAATTTAAACGTTTGTTTTGCTGGTGTGGTTTACAAAAAAAAACCCTTCTTTTTCAACGCCCAAAAAATATAAAATTTTTCCCGTAGCCTAAAATTTACAAGCAAAGGTTAATTACAACTGTATTCTTGTTGTTTTGGCGTAAAAACGCAATTTTTAACACGCTACAAAGCTTTTAGTTTGTGCGGTCAATTCTTTTGGGGCAATTTTCATCCAGGGGTTAATTTTAAGGGGTTGTTTTGTGGGTTTTGCTGGGCAAAAAAAACCGTTTTTTTTCAACGCCAAAAAAATTTTTAAATTTTTTTTTTTTAGCCCCAATTCACAAGCAAAGGTTAATTACAAAATGTATCTCTTGTTGTGTGGCGTTTGGGAAAAAAAAAAACAATTTTTAAAACGGCTACAAAAGGGGGGGCCAGTTGGGGCGGCCCCAATTCTTTGGCGCAATTTAAAAACCGGGGTTTAATTTTAAACGTTGTTTTGCTGGTGTGCTGACCCAAAAAACCCTCTTTTTAAAAGCCCAAAAAATATAAATTTTTTTCCCGTAGCCTTTAAATTTACAAGCAAAGGTTTTAAATTTCAACTGTATCTCTTGTTGTGTGGCCCTAGAAACCCCGAATTGTAAAAACCCTACAAAGCTCTAGTTTTTGCGGGGTCCCTTTTTTTGGTTTAATTTTCATCCCGGGTTAATTAAACCGTTGTTTTTTTGGGTGTGACAAAAAAACCGTCTTTTTCAACGCCAAAACATATTTCTTTTTTCCCGTAGCCCAATTCATGTCCGGGAATTGGTTTTTAATTTTAAGGCCTTTTTTGTGCTTTTACATTTTGGTTTAAAAAACCGTGTTTTTTAAAAGGGCACATCAAAAAAAAATTTTCCTGGCCATTTTTTTATATCCAAAGGGTTAACCCCAAACTTGTTACTGCGTTTATTTGGGTCAAAAAACAGGGTGTATAAATTTTTAAAATTTTCAGATATCATTTATCAAACAGTTTTTTGTAAATCTTAGAACAAAAAAGTATGTCAGGGCAGAGAGGTGGCAGGCTTGCACCTGCCCGGGGGCCCGTGGCCCCCAAAAACATTCCTTTGGAAAAAGGCCCAGGTCGCCCGCCCAAAAAGGGGACGTGCAGCGGGGTCACTCGGTGAGGCCACAAAAAGCCGGGTTTCATCTAGCGGGGTGTGTTGTTCGCAACCCAAAGGGGTTTTTGATTGGTTGACTAGGGGCTTTCCCCTTCCCCCAAGTTTTACATCTGCAACCCCAAACCAAGAGTCGGGGGGGAACCTTCCCGGCACAAAACCAAAATTTGGGTTTGGGATGGCCCGGGAGGGGGGTCAGGGCCCTCAACCCGTCCCCCAGCCCCCCCTCTGTTCCCCAACCGGGGGTTTCCCCGCCCGAGTTACTATGTGGTCTGGGTTTAGCGCCCCTATTTTAGCCCAGGGAAAGAACAATTTGGGGGAGGGCAGGGCAGAAATACTTGGCCCGTGAAGTTTAAAGGGGGCCCAAAATCGCCTGCTTTTTGCTGAGGCGGCAAAAATTAGTTGTGGGGAGTGGAAAGGGAGGCATTGTTTTGGGGGGTTAGCCCCGGCATACCAAGGAAAGGTGATGGGGGACCGCAGTGACAATGAAAAAACAAATTTGGTTTATTTTGTACCCACCCACTTGGGGGGGGGAGGGGGGGGCAAAAGGGGTTTATCATCGTCAGGGAGAAGGGGGGCGTCAGCTTGGGGCCCTCAGGCAGCAGGGCAGCCAGAAGGGGTCGTGTGGCCCCGGTGAGTCAGCAGGTTTTTTGCAGTGTGAGGCGGGGCCCAAACGGCCCCGGGGGGAAAAAAAACCCCCCTTCGCAGGGGCCAAGAAAGAGAAACAAGGGGGGGGGCGAAAACCGGCAGCGGCCGGGGGTAAATCATCAGTGCGGGGGGAGTTTGGGGGTAAAAAAACCCATACTCGGCGGTGGGGGCAATTCTTTGCTTTAAGGGCACCGGAGGACCGAATTTGGGTATTTGTAGAATCTGTGGGCAGGAAAGTGAAAACCCTGGCCCGGGAGCTAAGTTTTGGGACCACGGCCCTTTCGTCCAAAAACATGCAGCGGTCACCAAACCGGTGGCCTGGGGGATGGGGGGCTCCGATGTGGTTGGGGCCTCCTGCCGCCCCAGAAAAAGCAGCAGCGGGCCCCGTGGCCCCGCTTTCCATTGCAGCCAGTCAAAGGGTCCCCCACCTATGCAAAAAAGGGGGCTGTTTTCTTTGGGCATCATTCTGGTCCAAAATGCTCCTGCTCCTCGCTACTCATGGCGCCGCAGTCGTTAAACGAGGGGAGGCGATTGCAAAAGAAAGGGTATGCGTTCCCAAACCCTCCCAAGGGCCCGCGCTGACAGGGGCTCCCCGTCCAAAATTGTTGGGGACTTGCAGTCCCTCCCCTTTCCCAAAAGGTGTACTCTGCACCCTTAAGGGAAATAATGGTTTTGGGGCCCAGCCGAGATGGAGAGTTTCAAAAGGGGGGTAATTTCTTTTCCAAAAAGGGAGTTTTAAAACGAAATTCCTTTTTTCATGGAGAACAAAAGGGGGGGTCGTCCCCGGTTTACGGTTTTTTTCCAGGGGAACCCGGGGGCGGGGCGTTGGAGCCCGTTTAAAAAAAGGGAGGGCCCAAAATACTGTCTTTCGGACCCCTGGGGGAAGGGGGTTCCGCCCGGAACCCCAAAGGGGGGGGAGACGCCGGGTTTTTCAGGGGAAAACGGGTGTCAGGGCCCAAATTGGTTTAAAAAAAAAAACCATTAGCCTCCAAAATTGGGAAGCTTTTTTCCATCATGTGTAAGGGGCCAAACAGTGTCACGCGTTCTTTCACCTGGTTGCCTCGGGGGAACGAAGTCACCAGGGGAGGGAATGCTCCGCGTAAAGCAAACAAAAAATTTAAAGTGTGGCTTTCTCCCCGCCCAAATGCAAATCGGAACCCTTTGGTTTTTGGACAAGGGAGGAAAATGGTTCGCCTGCAAGAGGGGGGGTGGGGCCATGCGCCCCGCATGGGCACCCTGTTCAATCTTTTGGGTTTTGAAAGGTTCCGAAGTCTTCCACCGGGCTTCAGAAAAATTTGAAAATTTGGGCCCAAAAAAACTGTGCATGGGACTTTTTAAAATTGTACAAAACCGGAAAAACCCTCCCCGAGTTGCAGCGGCAGACGGCCTTTCCCCAACACCCCCGATATGCGATGTTTTTCCACCCGGGGGGGGAAATTTCAGCCTGCAATGTTGGACCGACTGTATGAACAGAGAAAGGGAATTTAAAAAATTTTTTTTATGATCCAGGCAGACCCGAAGTTTCTCCCTGTGTAACTTTTTAGTCACCAGTGGAGTCATGCGTTTCAAAGCCGTTTGTTGGGGGCCATTCGAGGAGGCGCTTATTTTTAGTGAGGAAATACGGGATTTTAAAAAAGTTCATTCCCTGCTTCATGTCCTGGAAAAGATGCTGAAAAAAACTGTTGGGAAGGGGGGCTGGGGCGTGGGAACTTCATCTCGTTTGGGAACCCTGAGTCCCGGGGGGGATGAAATGGGAAAGGGGGAGGGGAGGACTTGGGAGAAGCATTGTCTGGGGAAATGAGTGGATTTTTTTAACCCCGGGGACAAGGAGGGGGGAGCAGGAGCAGCCTTTGGGGGGAGGTGGATGGTGATGAGGAAGAAAGAGGCAGAAGACCCCCCAAGCAAGGGCCCGTATACCCGTGGGGAAAAAGGGGGCAGGGAGCCCCCCGGGGTTTACTTGTGAGATGGGGCCCCCAGCATGCTTATTTGCCTGGCTAAATGACGAACCGAAAATTGTCAGATCCCGGGAGAGGGATGCTTCTGGCTCTCCCCCCCTATTGGAAACCCCCGTACCCGTCCAAAATGGGAGCCCTTTTTTTTGGCTATTGAGAGGGGAAGAAAACCCCAAATACTATAGGGAAATCCCCCGTAATCAGTTGGCCGTCCCTATGTCGGTCGCCCCTTCCCGACAGGTCTGACCGGGGGGTTCCTCAGGCTCCGTACTACTCCCGAGCTGCGGGGGGAAGGTGGGGGGGTAGGAGCGTACCGCTCACATATAACCAAGTCTGGAGTCACTGATGGGGCATTTTTCACCCCCCTAGTGAGGAGGGCAGTCCCCAAAGCAGCACAGCGCAGGACCTGGAGCAGACCCTAAACCCAAAACGGTTGTGGCCTATTTGGGACACACTCGCCCCCCTCATTAAAAGATCCTTGGACAGGGGGAGCCATTGGATGTGGGGCCCGAACTTCCCGATTTGCAGGGGAAAAGCTGTTCCCCGGGTAAAGTGTGGCATCAGAGGGGTGTTCAGTGCGGTGTGGGCCATCGTTACCCAAGGAAACCCCGCTTGTCCAGGGAAATGTGGGACCGATTTTCAAAAATAATTAGGTGACGCCTTTTACATTTTTTAGCCTGTTGGGTTCAAACTACCTGCTGCATATTCTGATGCCGCCCCCCCTGATGCCCAATCTGCGCCAGTTTCTCCATTGCCTCAACCATCTTTACCCGGGATGGTATTGCCCCCCACCTCAACATCTGTCATTTTGGCCCCCTATGACCTCATGTGTGCTTGCTGTTGCTGTTGCCGTAAAATCCAACTGGTCTTGGCCACTGTCTGACCTATGCTGCTGTGTGGCTGCTGCCATGTCCTCCCCCTGTGTCATTGTGCCACTGCCCGCCTCATGCTGCGCCCCCTGACCTCCCCTCTCGTCATTTGCCACTCTGTGGCTTCCTCCCTTTTTTCCCCCTCCAGAATGTCATTGTGCCAGCCTGCCTCTATGCTGCCGCCCGGGCCTCCACACTGTTGTTGTGCCACTCTGTGGCCCAATACTGTTTTCCACCTCCCAAAAGCTTGTGCCATGCCTAAACCCCATGCTGCTCTGTTTGACCCCCGCTCTCAGTCATTGTGCCATTCTGTGGTTCCTCCTGTTTTGCCACCCCCAGAAGTCATTGTGCCCCTGCCCGACTTTATGCTGCTGTGTGCCGCCGCTCACCCCCCACACTCTGGGTCCCCCTAAATTTGCCCCCTGAGCTCTCAGTTTGTTTTTTCCCGTTTTTTGGGATGACTTTATCAGGGGACATTCCCCCTTTAGTTTTTTTGGGCGTTTTCCCTCTTAAGTGCCCAGGGAATTTTATAGTGAAGCGATTCTAAAAGCGGCAGCAGTCATCTGCGTGTCATACTAAAACACAAAATTGTATGAAGACCAAACCAAGCTCCCTCTGCATATTTAAGCATGGCACAACGTTCTACAGCACCCTGCAGGCTCTGTGCAGCCTGGAAATAGCTGCTTTTTAACGCGATTCGTGCCGAAGTAATTCGGTACGAAACGAATTTTGTCGGAAAATTCGTCAAAGTGACCGAATCGAATTTTTGAGAAATTCGCCCATCTCTAATTATAACCCCAATGCAGTCAGTCGGACTTTACACTCGGGCCACATGTCATCCTTTACACATTTTAGGCAAAAACGCCAGAAAAAAAATACAAATGAAAAATAGTCCCTAGAAGCACTGTGGACAAAGCCTCAGATGGTATTCAAATCAATGTCAACAACAAAAGGTGTATAAGGTAGACACAATAAGAGACATGTAATGAGCCCAGAGTAGGATATAGAAAAAAAAAGGTAAAAAAGGGTAAGGAAAAAATAAACAAAATAAGAATGATGATAATACCCTCCACAATGAGCAATCAATAAGTATTGTTATAGTTATTAATGACCAAAGACTGAGGCACAGATACCTCAACGTGCGTTTCACCACCTGGTTTTGTCAAGGAGTATCTGTGACTCAGTATTTGGTTATTATGCATTATACTAATTATTGATTGCTCATTGTGGGGGATATTATTATCATCAGTCATTATACTCACCTCACTTCGCTCCCCGCGGTCTTCCTGGCAGCTGTTGTGCACACCCAAGCCTCATAGGGCATGCGTGGCAGCTCTGTTAGATTTAAAGGGCCAGCGTGCCAGTGACTGGTCATCACTGGGAGCTGACCATATTTAATCCTGCCACTTCCTCTTTGCCTTGCTTGATCATCTCACATTTGTTACCGGCAGTTCATTCCAAATTTCTATATTCTGGTGGCACCAATCATGACCCTCACCAAGAAGAATGGCATCCCGAATGGCAACTCTCCTCCGATAATACTGATAGTTGAGTGGTCACTGATCAATTTTCTAAAATGTCACACTTTTTTCTTCTGCCAAGCTTACCCTCTGCTCTACGCCTCGCCAGCCTTTTTTTTACATCACATCTTCAGTTTGAATGGACTCCCCCAGCATAGGGGAGACCAGTTTGAAGTTCTGACATGCACTTTTCTCCCAGCTATATGTGAAGTTGCACTTTTCCTCGGTCTGCCATCCTCAGATGAATGGTCAAGTAGAAAGGGTCAACCAGGTCCTACGCAACTACTTACGCCACTTTGTCTTGGCACACCAATCCGACGGTCCGGCTTGATGTCATAATAAGCCGAGTTTTCATACAACTATTTGGACTTGAAGGCTGCAGGTGCCACTCTCTATGTCCGTCATCTTCCTAGGTTCCTACTGTGAACGTCCTGGTCTGGGATATGCCATCCATTTGGGATCAGACATGCCAGTCACCCACAACAAGCATCGCTTCGCATAAAGGCTCAAGCAGAGAAGAAAAGAAGGCCTCCCCAACTTTTGCCCCTGGAGACAAGGTGTGGCTGTCGGCTAGACACATTCGGCTCAAGATCCCCAGCTACAAACTGGGCCCCCACTTCCTGGGGACATTCGAGTTACTGGAGCATATTAACCCAGTGGCCTATAAGCTCCGGCTTCTACCTACGATGCGCATTCCGAACTCCTTCCAGGTCTCTCTGTTGAAACAGCTAGTTCTCTTTTCTCTTTGAAAGTCATCTCCTCTCAACCTAAAGACGATACTACCAACATCTATGTGGTGAAAGAGATCTTGGCCATGAAGAATATCAGGGGGCGATGATACTTTTTAATCAACTGGAAGGGGGTTGGGCCAGAAGAAAGGTCATAGATGCCTGAGGACAACATCTTGAAACGTGAGTTGGTGCTTAAATTTCTCCAGTCCCGAAAGAGGGTGGGGTTAAAGGGGGGTACTGTTGCGGGTGCCCTCGTTACCCGCACTGTGGGTTGTGGGGGATCTGTACTCCTGGTGCTGGGGACACGCAGCTCAAATCCCGACGCGTCATACTTACCTCAGCTCACTCCCTGTCTGCTTCCCAGCAGCTGTCATGTGTGCCCCTGCCTCCTGGTGCTCGCGAGCAGCAGCTCTGTTAGATTTAAAGGGCAAGTGCGCCATAATTGGTCATCACTGGGTACTGATCCTATTTTACCCTGCCACTTCCTCTGTGCCTTTGTGGACCTTAAATGCGTAAGTGACTACTGAGAAAGTGTTCCGAGAGTTGTTCCTTGTACTTCTTTGTACCATACCAGCTGCCTCTGTTCCTCAACCACAAACCTTTTCCACCTGTCCTGACCTTCTTGCCTGTTCCTGACTATGAGCTTGCTTCAAGATATTGTATGACGCTACACCTTGGCAGCCACTGCAAGCATGTCATATCAGGGGTAGTAGTTCCGCCCTGGTAGAGTTCCGCCGCAGCAAGCCCAACCTGCATTGTGGTGGGCTCTGGGGAATACTGGACCTACTTAGACTCCGCTCCCTGGCGTGGCTTATACCACCACTTGTGGTGGTCCAGAGGATCCACTACTCCTGCCGTTACAGATATCATATGTTTGAAGTTGTTTCCTAGTTGGTGGAACTTCCAGTGGATCTATGTATACCATCTGTGATAATTCATCTGGTGAACAGGATTGGTGAGATGACCCATTATGAGAGTTGGGCCTCTCTCTTAAAGGGCACCATAGTAGCTGTATGATCTGCCTTGATGGGATGTATATCCTTATTTACAATTATTCTAAGTTTAAGGAAGGTCACACATGAAAGATAAAGGTTAAAAATTGTTAGAATGTAGTGGATAAATAATGTAAATCCATGTTTCTTTAGTCTCATAAGTAAAACATATGAGAATTGTCAGGTAGGACTTATGGAAATTTTACTTGACAACTGAAAACTATGTAAGGTGCAGCAAACTCTGACAAACGAATAGTGACGTCATTGGCTAGGATCACTGGGATAACCATGGTGCTAGAATGAGAGGGTATACAAGACAAGTTTTCTTCCTTACATACACTCCCATGGTGACATGTAAGAGTGGGACTATGGCACTTTTCTGGCATGATTTGTGCCCAAAAAACTGTTGTTGCCTCGTCTGACAAATTTGGAAAGGCCTTTTGCCAAAAACTGACACACGTTCGACATCCTCGAAACCCACACCATACTCATAAGATTATGAAAATTTATGACCATGTCTCAACAGAATGTGGTGCACACATGTCGTACTAATACATGCCAATTTCATACTGGCAAGACAAACTTTGGAACATGTTTTGGCACATGTTTTTGTCTCACAGTGGGATACATTTATAAAGAAACACTTTCATGCATACTGATGAATGCCACACTAAACTACTGAGAAACATGACGGTGGAGGTGGCGCCAGTTTTCATACATGTTGGGTGTAGTGCTTTTTTTTCACTTGGATAATATTCTAACTGACTAGGGCCTATTTCTTCTATGAATTGCCCCTCTGTCAAAATTTACCAGAATGCAATGCAAAAGAGGTTAAGGATCCTTTACTTAAGGGTACAGAATAGGGTTTTTTTTTATAATTCTTCTGAATTAATGGGAGAGATATTGTAAAGCAACTTGAATGTATAATATATTCCAGGTTCTGGAAAAAAAAGAGGAACAGAGTCTTATATAAATAATTCAGGAAAATACCTAGACTTTCAAAGCATACAGAAGATTTCAGTAATTCTCCTTCTCTAATTAGGCCAACAAGGACCGCCACGTTCATCCCAGCCGGAATTATACCAGCAAAATGATGAGCATGTGATCATGGTTTCACCTGCATGCAGCGGCCACAGTATGTGATCCCAGCTTGGGGGATGCAACTAAATTAAGTTTTCAAAATATTTTGCACCTTACAGCACATAAAAATCCCAAACTACAGAAAAGCATTAGTCAAATACACATTCGTCTTACCATTTAAAGGTTAAAATTGAAAGAGAATGAGAAGGTATTTTTAGATAATTACATTGGGAGAACTTCTATAACTCAGTTCAATTTCACACATTTTGCAAATTAACAAGTGAGAATCTGCCCACATTACACCAACACAGAACAGACAAACAGATATTTGAAAGAAGTTTAGCACCTGGATTTCTGGCTAATAAAGACAATTCAGATGCTAAGATTCTGAAATAAGTCCTACAGCAGCCAATTAATTTACATGAAATAAATTAACAAGTTATAAAAAAAGAATATATTTTTTCTCAGCTGTAGGTGTCGATCACGTTGTGAAACACTGCAACAGCTCTGGCTGCAAACTGCTAGATGTGAACATTCATACTAAGTACAGTAAATTATATATATTTATATGTTTTGTATATAACATTTTTATATACAAAAGTTCATTTGTAGCAAGATTAAATAGTTAAAAATGTCTTTAGCTGAATATGAGGAATTGTGTGATATGAATTTCTTTCACTTTTTAAATCAATTGCAAAAAAAGGTGTTCTCATTACGGTATTTTTACACCCGCTTAAGCATGTCAGGAACTTAGGGCGACATGTATGAAAGGGTTTTTCACCCTTTTTCTGGTGTACAATGCACCTAACTAGCCAGCTACAATGTCTAATGCACCTAATGAATGTGTTAGGCGCATTGTTTGTAAGACTCAGAACTTTTGAATGCGCCTAACATGAAGGGGCGTTCTGGGGGCGTTATGGAGGTGTGTCACACCACATTTGTAAGATTAGACACATATGAATGTGATTCGGCAAAGCTAGGCGCATTACTGCTTCAACAGGCAGACCTCTGTGGTCTGCCTGAGGAGTAAGGGGCAAAAATGTCCAATATTTCTCAACTCACACCGCTGCAATAATGAAAAGTGATTCATTATAATTATCAAACTGTATAACATTTAATTATTTAAATTTAATGAAAAATGTGATCATGTAAAATTAATATCAAAATATATAATATCCCCAAAATATAGAAATATCTCTTATAAAATGTATTTAAAATTCATAGAATCTTAAACTAATTTTACATTAAATAACCCACTGATTTTGTTGTTCAGATTTTTATATTTTAAATTTTTACTACATTAAATTCAATATTTATTTTTGCTGCTTTCACCCTTTATTCTACATACAGAAGGAGCCAACACAGCACAGGTATTGATGTGACCTGTGGTCCACCAAGCAGGATCACTACTATAGTTTCTAGTCACTGACATGCTATTCTAATTCTTTTTCTCTTATTTCCAGCCTGTCTATAACGTAAATATATCTTAGGTGCATTTCTTTTGCTCCCTAGTTCCGTAATGAGCCTAAAACATTGAGGAGGCGTGTCAATCTTTACACACCATTTATGATAGCACAAAAACAACTTTCATACATCAGGCGCATTACACACTGAAAACGAGACTCAACTATTCACTTTGACGTGCCTTCCTTCATACATGTAACCCTTAGTATTTCTATTTGGTGATTTTTGTAGATTACTTGGTAAAATTTTGGTACCTAAAAATATGTAAAGAAATGTGGAAATCTACAAGTTTGAGGGGAGATTTACTTAGACTAATGTTTCATATTCTGGTTTTTAGAAGAGATCTGCTGGAATGCGGTAAAGGGGTATATCTGCAAAGGTAAGTAAAGATTATTACCAAATTGCTGTTCTGCTTACTTTCAGAGCTAGAAGAGTTTTTATCTTCAATTTGTTTACAAAAAGGTTTCCTAGGTTACCAACCACCTCTCTTAGCTCTAGAAATACTGGCCAGGATGGTGACGCCACTCTCTGCTGTGTCTTATTAGCAGCTAAAAAACTTGTTTTTTCTTCTTACTGACAAACTTTCACCTTTTAAAGCTCTGTAGCCTTTTTCCCTGCTGACAACCCCCCCCCCCTCCACCCATCACCAATTTCTCTCTAACAGGTGTAGCTCGGAATAGCAGAGCTTAAATGTCAGTCACTTTTGTAGAACCACCCAAGGCTGAACAGGGAGTGGGAGTGAAGGGAAAGCATTATGATAAAGCCAGGTTGGAAAACCTCTTTAAAAGGCATCTTTTGTTGGTTTCTGCTATAATTTCTGACAAATTAGAATAAAATGATCAGGCTGAACACCCATCCCCTCCCTCTGAGCATTACCCACTTTTATTTAATTCATTAATGGCAAAAAATTTTAAACAGTCACACATATTTTTTGCAAAAACTAGAAATGTTGGGTTCAATGAAGAGTGGCACTGGGATCTAAAATCCATTTAAAAGATACATTTTACTCAATTTAAATATAAATTATGAAATAAATAACATATATCCCGTGAGAAATTGCAAAGGCCAAGCAATTCAAGGCCCTGAAGGTCCAATTCTCAGATCACACCTACACAACTTCAATTCCCAAGTGGCGTGGTAAGCCTGGTTACAAGACAGCTAGAGCAGAGTTCAAGAATATATATATATATATATATATATATATATATATATATATAAATATATTTTTAATATATATATTTTATATATATATATATAAAATATGTGAGACAGTGACAGGGGAAATGGGACGGTAGATATATTTCCCCAAGATTACTCTCCTATTGCTGCCTTAGCGGTACCTGGGCAGATGCGTGTCACCGAGGGGCCCAGACTCGGTGAAGGGAAGCCGACAGTCTTGTGTGGGCAGAAGCACTATGCTTTTGACATGTTCAGTATAACGGGTTTCCCAATCCACTTTTGTCCGGTCGGCTTTTCTGGAGTGGTCAAAGAGCCGGGTGGGTGTGTGCTGGTGTCACTCTATGGAAACATACCTTGCTGTGAGTAACAGACGCTGTCTGCAACTAAGCATAGTGAGGGATATACTGTGTGTAGCTAGTGCTCAGCCGAGCAGGCGTTTTATTTCTGTTTAGCCTGAATTAAGGCTTGTTTT
>JAODAL010060622.1:0-20794 GCA_025379985.1 Phyllomedusa bahiana | reverse complement strand
AATGATGATTTTAGTCACTATATAGTGGTGATCATGTAGCACTTGTATACTTACTGACAGATAACATGTCAATTAAAAGGTTCAGCATAAATGCCAACAAAAACTAAACCCAAAACACAAAAGGCACAATTGCATTTTCTTCCTGTTCACCTCAACATTTTTTTTGGGGGGGAAAGGTCAAGAGGGAACAGACGTTTTAGCTGGATAACTTGTTTCTCTTTGGCCCCATTTGAAATGAATTTTCTCCTCTTGGACAATTCCTTTAAATAGAAATAATTTTCTGCAGTGCGCTACACCGCAGACATCCGCCATGTCAAATAGGGAACCTGTTGTTGCAAAGTAGTAGTCCACAGACAGTGTCTGGGAGTATGGGGGCCCAAGCTGCAGTTTTGCACCCTGGCCCATGAGTCTTTAGCTACGTCCCTGCCTACACCTATCTCTAAAAGAGAACCCCCCAACCCTGTCCTGCCTGGATGCAGTGGGCAGTGGTGACCAAGATTGTGGAAACAGGTAAGTGAACTGTTCTACCTTGTAACAGTGTAAAACATCCTGCTTAGCTGCGTCTTTTATTCCAGCCACCTCTGAATGTTGCATATTGATGGGTATTCGCAGTTCAGCCATTGTCTTGATGGGAATACAGTACCTCTCTCATTATTGGATACTGTGCAGAAATTGTTAATGCTGTTCTGTATTGCTCAGTTTTGAAGTAACATTAACCAGGTCCCTAATTGACCCACTTAATAGGTACAAGGGTTTAGAGAACGTTTCCAGCATGAACGTTACAGGCAAGCTGTGGACGATGACTGTGAAGAGAATGTGGCTTGGGGCAGGGCCGCCATAAAGGCAGTACAGGGGGTACTTCTTTACGGGGCCCGGAGAGAAACTTGAAACAGGGAGGGGGGGGTGCTGGGACCAGGCCCCCCCTGTTTCACAAGGAAAATCAGAATTCTCCTAGTGGCTTGAGTGGCACCTGTAATTTACATACAAAGAGGGGCCGCACTGTGTGAAAAGAGAGGAGAGGCCCAGCCCCCGAGTCACAGATCAGCACAGAGATATTTCCTTTAGGGTATGTTCACACGGCTTATTTTCTAGCGTAACTGCGCGCGTGTTGCGCTTAATACGTGGCTAAATGCACGCCGCAATTATGGTAATTCATAGCTCTCGTAAAGAGCTATGGATTACATGTCGTCTCACCGCATGTACAATACGATTGTATTGTACACGCGGGGGGGAGAATTGACATGTCAATGGTTAGCGGCGAATACGTGCCGCTGACAATGCATGTCTATGGGGCGTGCTGTACTATACGCACCACAATAAGCCATGTGAACATAGCCTTACAATTACAGCTTCAGTGACTGCAGGGCTCGTCCTCCCTCCCTCTCTCTGCAGCCGGAATGACAAATTACATCAGGGCGGGCCTCATGGGTTTGAATCATGAGGTCATCCTGGCTGCAGAGGAAAGCCCGCACGCAGAGCGAGGGAGGGAGGACGAGCCCTGCAGTCACTGAAGCTGTAATTGTAAATCAAACATTTCTGTGTGCTGATCTGTGACTCGGGGGCTTGGCCTCGCCTCTCCTCTCTTCACACAGTGCGGCCCCTCTTTGTATCTAAAGCCTCCAGAACCCCCTGTATAGGCCGCCCCACTCCAGAGCCCCTCATACAGGCCCCACTCCAGAGCCCCCCATACGGGCCCCACTCCAGAGCCAAACACAAATCGGTAGCAGGCAATATACCAAACAATGTATCAAAATTTTTAAAAGCTTCCACAAAACGAAACTTCAAGTGGTTACACTTTTATACTTGCAGTTCGGTTGGCTCATGTCCATAGATAGCGGCACAAACTCATTTCTTGAGCAAATATAGTTGCTATAAGCATAGTGTGGCTATTCCATGTGGAGTCCACTGTTAGCACAGGCGGGCGTTGTGCCGGCGCTACACTCCAGAGCCCCCATACAGGCCCCCCTATACAGAGCCCCCCATACAGGCCCCCTTATACAGGGCCCTACTCCAGAGCCCCCCATACAGACCCTCCTATGCAAAGCCCCCATCCAGGCCCACTCATCCAGGGCCCTACGCTAGAGCCCCCCATACAGGCCCTCCTATGCAGAGCCCCCATACAGGGCCCTACTCCAGAGCCCCCCATACAGGCCCTCCTATGCAGAGCCCCCATACAGGCCCCCCCATACAGGGCCCTACTTCAGAGCCCCCCATACAGGCCCTCCTATGCAGAGCCCCCCATACAGGCCTCACTCCAGAACCCCCCATACAGGCGCCACTCCAGAGCCCCCCATACAGGGCCCCCCAAACAGGCCCCCACTCAAGGGCCCCACTGTATAGGCCCCACTCCAAAGCCTCCCATACAGGCCCCACTACAGTGCCCCCCATGCAGGGCTCCCGTGCAGGCCCCAACTCCAGAGCCCCCCATACAGGCCCCCCCTATCCGGAGCCCGCCATACAGGTCCCCCCGAAAGGGCCCCACTCCAGAGTCCCCTATACAGGCCTCTCTATACAGAGCCCCACTCCAGAGCCTCCCATACAGCCCCACCATACAGGGCCCCACTCCAGAGCCCCCTATTCAGGGCCCAACTCCAGGGCCCCTCATATAGGCTCCCACTCCAGGACCCCCTGTACAGGCCGCCCAGACCATCACTCCAGGACCTCCTGTACAGGCATCCATACAGGCTCCCACTCCGGGACCCCCAGACCTCCATACAGGCCCCCCTCTCCAGGCTCCCACTCCAGGCACCCCTGTTCAGGACCCCTAGCCCTCCATACAAGCCCCCCCTCTCCAGGCCCCTCAGCCTTCCTATCCAGGACCATCAGCCCCTGTCCATCCCCCCTGGCCAGGACCCTCAGCCCCCCTGTCCAGGACCCTCAGCCCTCCCTCCATCCCCCCTGTCCAGGACCCTCAGCCCTCCCTCCATCCCCCCTGTCCAGGACCCTCAGCCCTCCTTCCATCCCCCCTGTCCAGGCCCCTCAGCCCTCCATCCATCCCCTCTGTCCAGGACCCTCAGCCCTCCCTCCATCCGCCCTGTCCAGGACCCTCAGCCCTCCCTCCATCCCCCCTGTCCAGGGCCCTCAGTCCCTCCCTCCATCCCCTCTGTCCTGGACACTCAGCCTTCCGTCCAGGCCCCTCAGCCTCTCTGTCCAGACCCTACATCCCAGCCACTCAGCCCTCTATCCAGGCCCCCACATGTCGACCCCTCAGCCTCCCTGTCCAGACCCTCAATCCCGGCCCCTCAGCCCTCCATCTAGGCCCCTCAGCCTCTCTTTCCAGAACCTCCATCCTGGCACCACACCCTCCCATCCAGGCCCCTCAGCCTCCCTATCAAGAATGAAATAATTACCATTTGGGGCACTATGGATGGGGTATTTTTACATGTGGGGGGTACAGTTAGGAAGATGATAAAATGAGGAGTCTCAGATGTGTGTGTTGTAAATTCTACAGGGACGAGCGGTGGCCGGGAGAAGTCATCATGGCGGTCTGGACTGGATGGAGAATAAAAAGGAAAGTGAACGACTCATCGGACAATACATCACCAGTGAGTCACTAAATGCACTATTTGTCTACCACTATGTGAGCACTGTATGGCAGTTATGTTGGTCTTGGTATAATAGTTTATATTCAGTAACAATATGGTGGTAATATTCAGTGTCTTTATGGTGTAGATATGTGGTGATGATGTTGCAGTTTTATTTGGTCTTTGTATACTGTTATTTGGTTATATTGGTCTGGGTATACTGCTTTCATCTGTAACATTATAGGGTGATCATGTGTTGGTATTTGCTGGCCTTTGTACAATATAGATAAACTATACATTGGAAAATCCAACAAGAACTGAGTCGAAAAACAATGGCACGGTTGCATTTTTTTGGGAGGTCACCCCAGATTTTTTTTTCTTTTTTCTGGGTGGGGGCAGAGTGGTGAAGTAGGGAAGGGGTGTTGGGGGGGGTGGGGGGGCGACGCTTCAGCTGTATAAAGCCCTGAAATTTCTGATGGCAGCCATGGCTGGGGGTTCCATGTAGAGCTTTTGCACTATGAGCCCTTAGCTTCAGCAGGGCTGTCTTATCCATTGAGCACACTAGGCAGTTTCTCAAGTCCCAAAATTATAGGGGTCTCAGGTGGTTGGATGAATATTGTGGGAATCCCAGACATATATTCTGTGCATGCTCAGAACAAACACATTTAAAACACATGGTGGTGGATGGAGCCATTGGCTTTCTACCCCACCAACCAGTCTTTTAGGCCGCAGGCCACTTTGGGCCTCCATCCTACTAGACTTTGTGGCAGTATCCTGACATGGGGGGGAGGAGAAGAGGCATGAACTTGTGTGTTGTCATGTGCTTTGACAGGGCCCAATGCACTTTTTTTGCCCAGAGGCCCATAATGCTGTTCAGACGGCACCAATCTATAACCAGTTATGAAAATAAACAATACATTTATTTGCTGTTAACAAGAGAGCTCGACCAGCCTCTGCTCATACTCTCATATGGAGGAGACGGAAGCAAAGAAATAAAAGAGACTGGAGCTCCATCCAGAGACCACTCCCGAGTAGAACGTGTAGACTACCATTCTAACATTATTGGCTCTGTAGAAAGGAGTAAAATCTCTCCTTGAGGAGAGGAACCAATAAATTGGTTGGTGTGAGGGTTTACTTTTCAGACCTCACTGACTGTTTTGCATAAAGCAAAGGCTTATGGGAAAAGAGCTGAGGAGCTCTACAGCGCACTCTATTGGATGTAGTTATCCTCAGTTCATATGTTGCTCGCAGGAGCCTCGCAATGTGAAAGGGATTTGAGCCAAACCGGTTAAGTTGAACTACAGACAGCTGTTTCTGGATATTCGCCCCTCGGCAGTGCAGTGTAGAACTTACTGGTTGGCTGGGTGAGAGGCAAGAGTGGCTTCAAAAGGGGAAAAATCTCTCCTTGGCTCTTGTAGAGGCAGTAGTGAGTAAAGCTGTTCCCTGATCCCTGTACAGTTGCACACTCAGGGTGTGCTATTAGAAATTTCAGGACCCCAAATAGCTGAAGCATCTGGGCCCTCCCACCCACTACTAGAACCACCCACTACTAGAACTCTACACCATATCAATGGGCCCCTTTTTAAAAGATTGATCAGGGACCTTGACAGCAGTACCGTTAATACTGCCCTGATGGCGACCTTGCGCACATACGTGCTGTCGTAATTAGAATTCTGAAACATACTGGTTTAAGCTTGAGCCCAACAAAGGTTCTGGTGATACTCTGGATGGTTAATGTACCCCCACCCCCCTGAAATCCACAACCATCTATCTATCTATCTATCTATCTATCTATCTATCTATCTATCTATCTATCTATCTATCTGTCTGTCTGTCTGTCTGTCTATCTGTCTATCTGTCTATCTGTCTGTCTATTGGTCTGTCTATCGGTCTGTCTATCGGTCTGTCTATCGGTCTGTCTGTCCTTTCTATCCATTTATACACTTACTATAAATTATAGCAACTTATAGAACCTTGAGAATAAAAGTCATATTAACTACAAACTTCCATGTAACTAATGTCCCTAGGGAGACTTTTTATATTACTGATTTTTATTTTATAAAAAGTGTAATTTAGGTAAAAGGACAAAAACGATAATTATTTTGGAAATCTCTATTGTGCTTGCTTTATTTTCTTATACCCAAAGACCAATTTTTATGAGATGCCGTTAGTGTTTTAATAGTGCGCCTCTAATTAGACCTATTGTGATAATACAACTATGTGAATTAGCCACAGCGTGACAGCTGTTTTTTGCTTCGTAAATGGAAGGTGAAAAAAAATGTACAAGAAAGTAGCAAACAAGCAAAAGATATTACACAGAAAAAGAGAAAAGGCGGATAAATGCATTGAATTAAAAAGGACTGTGAAGGAGACTGGAATTATGAAAATAGCATTAAAATGAATGCTGCCGAGCATCAGAGATTTTGGAGTTTTAAGACTTTAGATAATGAGGAATCCAATCAAGTTCCTAATCAGACAGATTAAATAAAATTAGAGAAATCTTTGTTTCCCTCATTGCATTAATTTACGGTCTAATTCCCACATCTGAAATAAAGAGGGAAGAGACGGAAGATGGAGTTCAATAAGGAAACAGCTGCTAGCTAGAATCTGCCCATATTATTACTAGGGTTGTCAGGTCAGCCATTGAAAAACCAGGAGAATGAACTGCTAGGGACACATTGCTGGATATGAGTAATCATCACATATTTATCATATGTTCATTATATCTGCCATAAATTGCAGTCAGAGTGGGGTTAGGGGACCGCTCTGAAATATAACTTATTCGTTTGAAGGGCTGGTGCAGTATGGGATAAATATGGCGGTCGCTTCCCTACAAAGCTCCACACCTGACCATGGACTGTGCCTATTATTGCAGCTCTACTCCCTTGAAGTGAATGAGGCTGATAGGCAATACTACAAAGAGAACCTGTGGATGGCTGGAGCACTGCTTTTGGAAGTAATCCTTGTTTTTTTTTTTTTTTTTAAAACCTGGACAACACCTTATGAGTCTTCTGGGCGATCCTACAAAGGACAGAGATAGTTTTCAATCACAGAGTATGACCTTCCATTAGATTTATTTAATCAGTGACTCACAAGCAATACTATACATGGAGTGTATAATTTATATTTTCTTAAAGGGAATTTGTCTGCAATTTTTTTTTTTTTTACTTTATTAAATCAAGACCCTGATACATATTATTTTCTTCTTAGTCGTTTTTATTTTTCTGATTGTACATTTCTCAATACAGTCATCTATATATGATTATGGGGACAGCATTCTTGTTTGCACTGCTTTAACAGCAGTCAGAGAGTTACTTTACAGCAGCTACATGCACATAGAAGACTTAAGACTTACTCAGTCCCATTGACTTATCTAGGAGAGTTTTCTAGGCATGCTCTGTGACCTGGGAAAAAGTCAGTGCGCAGGGAGTGGGAGAGGGGCAGATGTGAGTAACTCCTTTTGTGACTGGTGGATCCTGTTGTATCTTTACCCATTGGTGTTACCTTTCAGTCTAACCTTGCTTTTACTGATAATGAGCAGTTACTGAAAATCTTTCTCTACAGAACAGGAAGTCTCAGACTATTATCAGGCCTAGTGGCCAAAGTGAAAATTGCAGGACTTAGAAATTATTAAAAAAAATATTTAAAGTGATATGGAAAATTTGAAAAAAAAAATTACTAAAAAAAATGTGTTTAACATAAAAACATGAGTTAAACAATACATTCTTTTTGATGACACATTCCCTTTAATGCTATAATCGTGTTAAAAACTTATGGGAAGCCTCATATATTTAGCTATGTCTGGTAGAAGCCAGTGTTGGAGGTCAAGAGATATTTGTCTCTGGGAACACTACAGCAATCATTTGTCTTCTGAAGTCTCCCCATTCATCTTTATTTTTGAGAGACGAGTAGTATTTTTGCATAGCCCCATTTTTAAGTTCTTTCTTGACAAGGGAATAACTCCCCCAAGCAATTTTGGCATTTGTTTTTATAGCATTCACCATGTGGCTTAATTAACATGTTAAATTATATTATAACTTATGATAAAGGAATATCAAAAGTATACAATTTTTATGTTTTACAAAGAAGAGTCATTGTCTGTAATATTTTCATCTACAGAACTGTACAAGGGCTAGTTCTTTGTGGATAACTTTTTTTTTGGGGAATATATTTTTATTGTTTTCCAGAAATCAAAACATGTGAAAACGACCTTACATTTGTCGTGAGACAAAATAATACAAGATACAAGATGCATGGGACAACATATCAAGAGTAAACAACCTATAACATTGCTGTTCTTGTTATTCAGGTCTAGACGCCACAGTGTGCTACTGAACAGTTAAAGTGCTAAGTAGCAGGAAAACCGCTGAACTCCCGCCGATCTGCGGGAGGACAGTGAATGTACCATCTAGTCCCAATGTGTCATCATAAAATGGGGAGGAAAAAAAAAAGGGGAAACAATCCAACAATAAGTATAACAAAATTTACCTTCCCGCCAAAGACATAAAATTGGTAGTTAATAAGAAATTATACATCGGTCATGTAAACCCAGGTTCACTTATATATATGCGGCCTATTTTCATGGTTCCCCATGTTTGGCAACCAGGTGACCCCTTGTTCTAGACCATCAGAACTCCCAACGAACCTGTCAGTTCCCCCTCCAGATACCACCTGGTGAGCTTAAACTGAGTTACCAGAACTCTAATCTCCTCTTTGTCTAGGAAGGCTCTTATAAATGGAGTCCATTTAGTGAAGAATTTCTCGGTTTGAGACAATTTGTTCACTTCGGTCTCCAGCCGGTCCATGAACAGATAGTGTTTCACTTGGGATAAGACTTCTTTCATAGTAGGTGTCTCCCGCTCGAGCCACTTGGCCAGCAGGGATCTCTTTGCGGCCAATAGAATGACCAGTAGTGAGGTACGATTCCTTGTCCCCTCGGGTAGGTCATGGAATAACAGATTTTTTGGCGTGAGAGGGAGCTCAAACTCTCCTGAGTGTTTCAGAGTTGAGACCAGGAGGTCCCAAAAGATTTGAGACTTGGGGCAAAACCACATGCTGTGTATCATATCAGTTTTGGGTTGGTCACGTTTAGGGCAGGCCAGGATATGATTAGGTGCTAAGGAGTGGGGGGGTATATTGACCCCGAAGATGGTTCGGTGAACAAACTTGAAGGGTGTCTCCCCCCCCCTTTCATTTATGACTGCTTTACAAGTATGATTTCATCCCTCCAGAACAGAGAGTGGGATTTCCGAGTTTGGAAAGGCTTTCTCCCAGCTAGAGAATAGTCTACCCTCCGAGCTTCGCATATCCAACTCTCTCAGACCACCATAAATGTCCGTCAAGGAGTGGTGGCTTGAGGCTGAGCCAAGGACCTTATCAAACAGGCTAGGGGAAAATTCCGCCTCTAAGTTAAATGGGTTGTCTCGCTACAAAGAATAGCTTTCAAATTGTAGGGAACACAAAATAAAGACATTTTCCAAATATATTGCTTTGTTCCTCTGTTTTCCCTAAGGAGATACAAGTGAATTTATGATCTCCCTGGCTATTTCAGTTCCCTCAGTTAACCGACCTGTAAACAATTCTCCGCTTGCTGTTTGTTCAATGAGATAACAGTTAGTGATGTCATCACACAGGTCACAGCAGTGTCCTGTGCTGCTCAGCAGTAAAAAGCTTGATTTATGTAAAATAAACAGAACTGTAATTAGGGCTTTTGTTTTGGGGATCAGATAAGAAGTCCTGTTAGTAGTTTGAGAAGCTAATCTGATGCTAATTAGCATCTGAAAGCACAGCACAGCATGGAGCTGTATGCAAATGAGTCAGTCTGAACTAGGAAGTGGCAGAGTATTTCATTCATGCATTCTCTGAAACTCTGAAGGGAGACAACTGCTTTAAGAACTCTACTTTTTAGGAAGCTAATAAGTTGCCCATAGGTTAGGAAATGAGGACTGGGGACCTGGTATGCTACTTGTAGCTCCTGGAACGTCATAAATTTACACTTATTACCCTGCTGTTTGCTCAGAAGGGCCCCGACGTTTACAATCCCCTTTTCTCGCCAGATAGCAAGATGAGCACTCCCCACCTCTTGTCGGAATTCCGGATGGCCAGAAATGGGCACGTGTTTACTCAAAATGACCGGTAGATTGAATCATTTCCGACAGGCCCTCCAGGTCGCTATAGTATCCTTCATCATTACACAAGATCTAATGTTTTTCGGGATATCTGAATATCTAGTGTGCAATAGAGCCGTGAGATCCCAGGGTGCCGCCAAGCAGGCCTCTAAAGTAAAGTTTGAGTGATAGGACGTCTGTTTCACCCAGTTGATGCAGTGCCTAAAAAGGCACGCAAGGTTATATTTGCGGATATCTGGTAGATTTACACCCCCACACTTCCTAGGCAACATAAGCTTTGAGATGGCAACCCTCGGTCTTTTGGACGCCCATATAAATCTGGAGAAATTAGATAGAATTTTAAGGTCTAAGTGCTTCAATAAGAGAGGTATTGTCTGTAGAGGGTATAGGAGTCTGGGAAAGCTGACCATATGGATTAAATGGCATCTAGCTAATAATTAAAGGGGGAGACTTGACCATCTGCGCAGTTCTCTAATGATCTTCAATATGAGGGGGGGATAATTCAGGTGGTAGAGGGATTCTGGAGACCTACCAATAAAGATTCCCAGGTATTTGATGGAGCTTTTTGCTATTGACAAGGGGTAGCTTGAACTCGTGGATTGTTAGGAAAACCTAGTTAGGAGGTGTAGTATCTCTGACTTGGTTTCGTTTATTTTAAAACCCGAACATTCCCTAAAGACTCGAAGCTGATCTAGTAAAGTGAATGCGTCCCGTTCTGGATGTTCCAAGAAAAAAATCACATCATCAGCGAAGAGTGATAATTTCAATTCTTGATTTCTGATTGTAATACCCTCAAAGGTGTTAGACAAGAGAAGGAATCGAGCAAGGGGCTCAATGGCCAGGTTGAACAGGTAGGAGGAAAGGGGACATCCCTGCCTGGTTCCTCGTGCCAAAGGGAAGGCCTGTGAAAGAAAACCCGGATGCATATTCTGGCTTCCGGCGTCTGGTAAAGCGCTGACCGGTTCTATAAGGGCCTTGCAGGCCAATTTTGTCCAGGACCAGATTCAGCCACCCCCAGTCTACGTTATCAAAAGCCTTTTCCGTATCAACGGTTATCAAGGCAGATGTAGTATGTTTCTGGGGATCTCTCCTTACTTCGTCCAGAGCTAGAAGGACTTTTCTAACGTTCATAACCGCCGATCTCCCCTTCACAAAGCCCACTTGGTGTGACCCTATCAATTTAGGGATAAACGGAGCCAGGCGATCTGCCATAACTTTCGCTAATAGTTTTAGATCGACGTTTATCAACGAGATAGGCCTATAAGAAGAAGCTTGGTAGGGATCCTTTTAATATGGGCAGTATTCATTGTTTTCGGGATAACCGACCCTTAGAGGTAGGAATTAAATAAAGTTTGGAGGGTAGGGGCTACCTGCGATTTCAGGGACTTAAAGAACTCACCCGTGAAGCCGCCTGGGACTGGGGATTTGTTATTCTGTAGTTTCGAGATCGCCGCTTCAAGTTCTTCCAACTCTATCGGGGCACCCAGCGCTGTCACCTCGTCTACTGAGAGGCCTGGGAGATCGATTTTGCTCAACCATTCCTTAGAACGCTGGTCATCAAGGTGTTCATCTGCGTAGAGATTTTGATAAAAAGAGCGCAGAATCCCCAAAACCTCTTCCCCTTTTCTCTTGATAATTCCCTCTGGTGTTTTTAACGCCGGCACCGAAGCAGCCGGACGGGTGCCTCTGGCTATCCGCGCCAGAAGTTTGCCAGGTTTATTTCCAAAACGGAAAAAGTGTGCATCAGATCGAGATTTTTTGAATTGCTCCCTTTTATCTACCCAGGCCTCATACTCCTTCCTAGCTGCTACCCACTTGTGTCTGTGTTCATCTGAGGGGGATAAAATGAAGGTATTGTACGCCTCCCTAAGATTGCTACTTAAGGAATCAAGCTTCTCCTTCACCTTTCTCCTGAAACCTGAGACATAGAAAATTAGTTTTCCCCGTAATACAGCTTTCGCTGTATCCCAGAATAGCTGGGGTGATTCCTGGTGGGCTCTATTGTCGGACTGAAATTCCAACCACCAGCCCTGCAAAGTTACCCGGAATTCCTCATCTCTTGTTAGGTAGGACGGGAACCTCCAAATATAGTCAGCGCCGCGTTGGATTGTTTCCAAGAGCGTTAATACAACCGGCGAATGGTCAGAAATGACTAAGTCTCCAATAACCACGTCCTCTATTCTGGGGGACAGAGTTTTTGAGGTAAACATATAATCTATTCTGGACCAGGAGCTGTGGGGGTGGGAGTAATGGGTATATTCTCTCCCATCTGGGTTCAGAGCGCCATGAGTCACAGACATCTAGATTTTCAGCAAAAGAAGAAAGGGGCGACTCTCATTACAGGTTTATGTGTGCGAGATGTCTCCCTTCTTCTGTCTTCTATCTGGGACATGACCGTGTTGAAGTCCCCCCCCCACAACCCTGCGTCCAGATGCATCTCCGAGAATATGCGGCAGAAGGGACTTAAAAAAAGCAGAGCTGTCCGAGTTTGGGCCATAAACATTATGAATAGATAGGAGTTCCTCCCCCCACTGAAACCGAACATGAGCCCATCTCCCTTCTTGGTCATTCTCGTGGTGTACTACCCGGCCCCCGCAACCCTTCCCAATCAAAATTAGTACTCCCGCCTTGTTATTTACTGCTGGGGAACCGAACACCTCCCCAACCCACAGTCGCAGCATTCGCACAAAATCAGCCTCAGTTAGGTGGGTTTCCTGCAAGAGGGCTATGTCCGCTTTTAATCTATTCAGGTGCCTTAGAATCATTATACGTTTTCCTGGGGAACGTAGGCCTTTAACGTTCCAGGTTGTTATCTTCATAAACGAGGTAAAAAGTAAGAAAGACATAGCAGCCTCTGGCGGGAAAACAAGCTAAAACATTAACAATAAACATTTTTAACTTGCGGTCAAAAAACCAGGAGCACTCTGTAGGAGGGGAATGAAAACAAGATGCCTCCTTCAGGAAAGAGTGCAATAGGACTTCGCTTTTTTCCATCGAAGAGCGTTAGTACTCTGTAGAAATTGAATACTAACTACCTCCAGCCAGACAGGCAAAAAAACAAAAATTAGTATTGCCTACATAGAGAGAGTCATAAATAAAGAATATAGCTGACTTGTAGCAGCCTGAACAAAACCAGTAAACGAGTAAAGCATATTTCAAAGCCCCATAGAGCCGGGCTTAGAGTCAGTCCCCTAGCTTAGAGGCAGAACGTTTTCTTTGCTCCTGTGGGGTCATGGCTTGGGCCGCGTGAGCCTCTTCTTCGTCCGAATCAGAGTTATCTTCATCCAGGAGTTGGAATTTAGAGGAAGGCGGGGACCTTTCAAGGGTCGGTGGTGAGGAAGGCTTGGGATCCAGAGCTCTCAACCTGTCAAGGAAGGCCTTCGCCTCAGTGGGTGACATAAAAGTTGATATGTTCCCATTTTTGTGGAATACTTTCAAAAATGTCGGATATAATAGGGCACATTTCACTTGTTTATGGAACAATTGAGAGCAAACGGGGGAGAATGCCCTACGTTTTTTAACAACATCGGCAGAAAAGTCTTCAAAGACTAGGACCCTCCTGCCCTTAAAAGTTAGGTCTCTTTTCAGTCTTCTGAAGGCCCTGAGAATTGCGATTTTATCGGTGAAATCTAAATATTTCACGATGACTTGACGGGGTCGTTCTTTCAGCTGCTCCGGGATGCCAGTATCTTGATGTGGCTTGGTTCCACTTCGAAAGTCTGGGCCGAGTCGGTGGGCTCTTTCCACTTTGCAAGGGCCTTTAAGGCCTAGGGCTTCTGGAAGGTCTCGTTCGCACAGAGTTACTAGGTCCCTTGCAGGAATTGCCTCTGAGATGCCAACTATTCGCAAATTGTTCCTCCTGGAACAGTTCTCCTAGTCCTCAATTTTGTCGGCCAATCGCTTGTTCTCTTGGATAATATCCAGAAGCTGGGTGCGGGATCTGGCAGCGTCTTCTTTCTGCTCCTCTAACTGCTTATCATGTTCATCTAGACGCCCAGTATGCGCTTGTATGTCGGACTTGACCTGGGTAAACATTTTTTCTACCGTGGCGGCTAAAGAGGACTGAATGTCAGCAGAAATGTGTCGTGCAACCTCTGCGGCCGTAGCCTTAAAGTTGGATCCAGGAAATTCCGGCTGGGTTTGTGGCTCCTCATTAGGTCTAGGATTGAGAAAGTCCGTGGAGACTACAGCTGTTGAAATGGAACCAACGTCCTGGGCCGGTGGTGTTGGAATGTCCCAATCTGATGCTGGATTATACTCTTCAGAGATATCACGTTCTGAGATATCTTGGGGAGGGGATGTTTGGGCTCTTTCTCCTTTTCCTTGCTGTTTGGTGGCTTTGGTGCGCCCCATTTTGTATAGAAATTTTTCCATGCACTAGTATAACATACAGTTCTTTTAGGGGGAAGGTATGGAGTGTAGTTTATCGTAGCTGGTGTACTGCTGCTTGCGTGCTGTTTCTTTATATGGTTTATTATGGTTCTGGGGCTCGGGGATCCCTGAGATGCCTTTTCCAGGTATGTGGGGCAATGAACTGGCTGATGTTTTGCCTGCTGCAGCAAATCAACTTAGCTGATAACGTGACTGTGCAGTAAAATGGAAACGGAAGCCAGTTAGCCAGGTAGCAGCTGTGATATAGATAGGTGCCTGGTAGTTGTAACTTGTGGGAAGCACACAGTTCTTGTAGCAGGGAGGTATGGAGAGCAGTTTATCATAGCTGGCTTACTGCTGCCTATGCGCTTTTACTTTATACTGATTTATTATGATTCCGAAGCCCAGGAATCTCTGAGGCGCCTTTTCAGGTCTTTAACGCTTTTCTGCTGCAGTAGATTAATGGAGCTGAAGATGTGACTTTGTAGTTAAGTGGAAGCTGAGGCCAATTATGGCAGCCGGACAGCAGCTGTGGTATGAAGAAGAACCTGGTACTTGTAGCTTGTGGGTAAAAGCTGAGGTTAGTGAAATTGTCCCCTCTATGAAGCTGCTATGCCTCGCTGTGGGCAGTTTCGTTCCTGATATGCAGGGAGGACAGGTATAGTGCAGGCTGTGCCTGCTCGGCGCTGCTTGATGTCTGCCCGCCTAGGAGAATGTGCGGGGGGAAGAAGAGGGGGCTCGCGCCACGTTGCTCACCTGCTCCGATCGCTGAGCGGTGATTGGGATACTGCCGGGCGCCTTCGGGTGTTGGATGCGGCTGATCACGCGACTGCACACCAGCCGCCGCTGTAACAAGCCCGTCACTCCCGCATCCCGCCTGCTCCCGCGTCCACGCGCCTCTTCCCCGGCACTTCCGCAACTGCCGCGAGTCGCGATTTCTCTCCTGCCGGAGCTGCCGGTGTTCAGTGCGAGGGGAGAGCTGCTGTGAGGCTGGTAGGTGTGCTTGTCCGGTGTATTATTGCCCGGTTTTGCCCGCCGGGCCGGAGCTCGTGGAGACGCGTCACTCCAGGATTGCGCCGGAACCGGAAGTCCGTGAATAACTTTTTTTACTCTGCTTTTTATATCATTTCAGTTGTACAAATTCTGATTTTTTTATGACATTTTGTTTGAATGAACACAATTGTTCTGTTTTTTTGTTTTTTTTTGCTGTTCACCTTTCTGGAACGATATGTTAATATTATAGCATGGGTCATAACAGATTAGCTAATACCTATTTTGTATAGCATTTTCCCTTTGTTTCACAACAAAACATAATGAAAGGATTAAAGTTTTTATTGTTACTTTACATTTTTTTTTTCTAAATGCTATTAACCTTTTATTTTTTACAACTTTCTATAGTTTCACTATAGAAATTGTTCCTGTGATAATTTGATCACTTGTATAATACACTGCAATGCTTCTCTGTTTCAGTGTATTATGCTAATTTTAAACTGAGGAATTACATGTACACAGACATGGCAAATGTAGGTATCTTCATTAGGACACGTGGACGCTGATGCGGTAACAGAGGGAGCCTCTCATGTTTAACCACTTAGATGCTATATTTAGTATTCCCTATGAGTGGGGGGGGTTAAATGACTAAAAACCAAAGTTATCTTGCATCCTGTCCATTGTAGCAGTGTTTTAGCTGTATCTTAAAGGGGTTTTGCCACCATGTAATGTTGACATGGGAACCTCCAAAATGGGTATTTAATCACTTTTCTAAATATATGTGATTACAAAAAGTGAAGACTCTGAGAGCTACAGCATTTCTAAATCCCCCTTAGTTACCTGAAAGCTTCCAATAGACACGACCCAGGAGCTGACAGGCCGCGCTTGCATGAAACACTTCTTATCTGATGACAGGCAACATGAATGAGCTTTTAAGGCACCAGGTAGAAAGTGCAGTCTATGAGGCTGTGTCCTGCTGTACTGAGAATCCACTGTTGTACTGTTTATTATTTCACTTAAGTTTTGAGGCGCCCCCTTATTCCTCACTCCTTACTCACCCCCTCCCTCTCAGCCCTGCAGCATTCATGACTCAGCTTGATTTGTTGACACTCTCCCTGTGCTGATAAGGAAGGAAAGAAACTTGTATCCTGGCAAATCCCCTTTAAGGGCAGCTTCTGAGCCAACAAAAACTTACATTTATGGTATCGGTAGGATGTAATTCCTGTATGTAAATATGTAGAGCAGTGCAAGGAGGGGTTAATGATGTTTCAGCAAATACTTAAATTCTCCATAAAATAAAAAGACTTGAGTGCCTTTTCTTTAAAGTCTTCTGTTCTGTGTCTTTTGGAAGTATCTGAGTTAATAAACAGCTGGGAGTCACCATGGCCGACCAACAGGTGGTGCTCCTACAGACATTTAGACTGACCAAATACTTCAGATACATTGGCTGAGCATGCATCTGTTCTTCATGGATCAGACTATTAAAATCCAATTAAAATTCAAACTTTCTCCAGGAAACTAAGGGAGAGTTGTGAGGCCCCTACACACATCAGATTCCGGTCTGATTACTGTAGGTTTGGCTCATATGTATGTGGTCCACTTTACAGTTTAAGACTACCCCATTGACAAGGTAAATGGTAACACCCAGCTGTCAATTCCTACAAAATTTTCCAGGAGGAATAACATGGTAATCACACATTGTAGAGTTGTGAAAAAAGATGGCCCTGAATGTATTATGGGAAAAACAAAGATTTGCTAAAACCATACTTTCAAACTCTCCTGGGAGTCTACTGAAAACTAGATCACAAAAAGTCCTAGAAGTGGGCATTTTGGTGGTGCTCCTGGGCAGTTCAGGAATGTTACTGGACAGAGATGTTCCTGGGGGCCTGATTGAAATCTCCCAGATTACGGTTTTTATGGTTGGCAATGATGACTAAAACAGACAAGTCCAGATAATTTACAGGTTCTCTTAACATGAAAATACTCTGCACATTTTTTCCCACCCTCTTAGGAGCTGTGTGTGGCATCCTGTCGATTACACCCCTCTATCTCTTTATATGTTTTTAGTGCCAGCTTCATCTTGTTAATGTACTTGAAATATTTTGTTTATATATTATATTAATATATTATTATATTAATATTATATTAAAGCTGATAAAATGTAGTTTAAAAAGGGCCTGTGGTGGTTCCTGGCACTTGTATATTTGTTTTAGTTAATAGTTAAATTGCCCATGAAAAACAATTCTGGTGCATCTTTCTGCAAAGCTCTATATAGTGTGCTTCTGCTGTTGTTCCTCCTGGAAATTCATTGTGAATCTGTCAGATGGGTGTCACCCATTGGGAGGAGTGTCCCTGTACAGTCTGATATCGTCCAATTAGTGCCGATAGAGTCAGTTAGGCAGATTTATCAATAGTGTCTTACTTTTAGACAGTGTAAAGTTAGACTAGACAGTTTTATAATGCGCCACATTTATCATAGTGTTGATAAATCTGGTGCTGGCTAGAACTGTCTAGTCTAACTCTGTACCACAATTAAGTTGTTTTACTTTCACACCAGAAACGCCGACAAAATCTGGGCGCATTTTTGGTCACACTTAAGCCACGCCCCTCCTGGGAAACCACACCCCTTTGCGAGGCCACACCCCTTTTGCCGGCGCAGAAGCATCTGAAACTGTCTAAAACACATAGTAAATGTTGCGAAAAGCTGGTTTCTGGTGCAAATTTAGCCAGAATTCTGGCGCAACTGCTTTGATAAATCTGCCTCAGTGTGTACAGGGGTACACCCCGATGAAAACTGAAATGGTAACACCTTCCTAACAGATTCAGTAATACATTTTGGGAAGGAATAACAGAGGAAAAGCACAACATAGAGTTATACGAGAAGATGCTCCAGAATTGCTATTTCACTGGGAACACAAGGTTTTACTAAAAAAAATCATATCAGGAGATATCATGGATACTCAGCTAAAATTAGACTATTTCCACAAGCTATACATCAGCTCCTCCCGTTCTTACCAGGTTGTCACACAGCATTAATTAACTTCATGTTCATTGGTGTAAATATATCCATATCCGTTGCTATGGGTCCAGGGCCGGGCTGGGACCAAAAATCAGCCCTGGCACACAAACCTCACCAGCCCTCATGAAAAAACGCCCCCATTGCAGAACAATGTGTCGTGATGGATTCTGTTTTACTTTATCACACCTTTTAAATATGTAAAACTCACTACTACATAAGAAACCAGCATAAGATAGATTAAACACCTAATCACATAGTCAAGAACTGGCGCACACTTGTTCTTTTAGCCAAGACAAATGTAGGCTACCACTATGCACCAACATAATCAATAATAGCAGCATGTAGCGACCATACCACAAAGTAGTCAAATACTACTTCTACATTGCTTGTCTACAGAGTATAATAAACCTGCAGACAATGCAAGAAACTAGAAAAATTTATTCGCGGCCAAAAAACATTACAAATGAATAGAACCAGTGACACCTTCTGACTCTTTTAGAAAATGCTATTTTTTCCCCATGAAATAACAATTCTCAAAAATTTTCTCTTACAGTATTAAATTCAATATTGTGCTATTCCTCTGTTACTCCTCCTGGAAATGAATGATGTTACCTCTCCCCTTGTTAAAAGCCTATGTTCCTACACAGTAAAGCTATGTTCACACGGCTTAAAATGGGACGTATTTCAGTCTGTAATTACGCACCGGAGAGCGCAAATAACGGCTGGAATACGTCCCAGTCATTACGGTAATCCACAGCTCTCATAGAGAACTATGGATTACGTCTCCTCTCCCTGCTCGGCGAATACGCCGAAGGGGGAGATAAGTGACATGTGAATTACTAGCGGCGTATACGCGCCGCTGGTAATGATAGTCTATGGGCCGGTGAGGTGCCGGCCCCCCGCTCCCTCCTCCGCTCCTGCCCCCGGCCACATGGCGTAATTGCGGGGCGTAATTACGCCCCGCAAATAAGCCGTGTGAACCCAGCCTAACAGTGTCCAGTCGTTGCTGATGATATCAGTCTGTTAGGATCACATCCTATTACAAGGGAGTTTTTACGGTAGTATACAACAATTTTGAATTGACTGTTAAATAGCTGCACAAATTTGCTGGTAAACACCAGATTTACTCACAAAACTGTTAAATGTAAAAACCAAAGCTGCAGCCCCCGCATCACTGTTTTTCGCCGCACTATCTTTAGGGCATGTTCACATGATGAATTGGACGGATAATTTGTGGCTGTAAGACAAGGATTTGACGCCGATTTTCAGAGGCAGATTTTCAGCCTCCTACACAATGTGAGGTCTCAGAATCCACCTCAAGTATTGGCGTGTCAATTCTTTACCATTGCCGAAAAAAGAAGGTAGCATTGAGAAAAATCAGCAATGCCAATTTACCATAGGAAACAATGTAAGACGGATTACACGCTGATTCTAAGGCAGATTCAGCGCTGAATCCACCCCAGAAACAGCATCAAAATCAGCTGCGTGAGGTACCCTTACCCTGGGGCTACACTGAGACCTTCTGCACCACTAATAACTTGTTTTATCTCCTCAGTGACAAGCACATGTAAATCAGTGCATGGCTTTGTACTGAAGCTGTAGCTCTATAGCTAAAATCATTCAGGTCATTTTAGGTTACATTTGCTCTAGTACACATTAGTATATACTTTATGTGCTGGACACAGAATCCAAGAGGAATAACAGAGGAACGCCACAACACAAAGATTTAAGGAAGGATGCTGCAGATTTGTTATCGCACCGGAAATACAAAACTTTTACTTTACAAAATGCCCCTCAGCCATAGGTGTAACTTTAGGGGGGTACGGAGGGGACTGGTCCCCCCCTCTTTTTTCTGGGTGGGGGACGGTCCCCCCACTTTTTATCCACTTCAATAAAACATAATCCATATGAAAGCATGAGAAAGCGGTAAGTGAGGAGAGCAGAGCACAGAGAAGGAAGAAGTTAACCCTTTGCCTCCTATATTTCTGTGTATCTTATTGAAACAGAGTAGGCAGCAGCCTCAAGTGTCAGTACAGAGTGAGGGCAGCGCTCATTGGTACAGCAGAAGTCAGTAGGGGCTGCTTCACGAATCAGAACGCTGCTTACAGTCCAGCACACTCTGTATCTGGGGCTGTATCTTTCTCTCCTGTCGTATACCACTTCCCCTATGCTCAGCCCTCATCTGCCGATTAGACCAGACTACAGGAGACAGGTAAGAAGGGGAAAAGGGTGCTAGGCGTTGTGTGTGCATGTGAGTAGGGTATGTACTGTATATGTGAGATGTGCATATACTGTACAGCCATGTGTTTAGCCATGTCACGTCTTTCCTGCACTTACGCGACGGGGAAACGAAAATGAATGGGGCGCCCCAACAACGCGTACTGCTAAAACACTCAGCATAAGCAGAGCGCACTCTACACCCTGCTATACACCATGTGAACATACATTAAGGGTACATTCATGCAGAAGATATAAATGCTGATTCTTGGGCGGATTCAGTGCTTGATCTGCCTCAGAATCGGTGTCCAATCCAGCAGGAAACTGATTTACATTATACCCTATGTAAAATCAGTGTCGTCATTTAGATGACACTGAATTTACTCGAGTATTTGAGAGTATTTACCGTCAGCACCTACACAGACTTCTTCGAGGTGTTTTCCGCACTAACAGCACTAAAGGATAGGAGGGAGAAATCTGCCTCAGCGAGTCTGGGTCATTTGCTCATCGGAATTGTTTTCAAGGGGGAATTTCCAACAAGCAAA
>JAODAL010060621.1:0-20794 GCA_025379985.1 Phyllomedusa bahiana | reverse complement strand
AAAGGGGGGGGGTGAAGAAAGCTGCTCATCAACAACTCCAGGCTCAGGTTGCTGCAAATGGAGCTGGTACTGCTCTTACAACCCCAACCTCCCACCGCAGCTGTGGCAGTGATACATGAGCGCTGAGGAACCCCCCGGTCAGACCTGCAGGAGGATGAACCACCACATCTGAGACACGTTTCTCCCAGACCACTGTATGGTGACGCTGCATAAGTTGACACAAGGCTGTGGTGTCAATGTTAGGTCCCTGGCCATGCTTTACTTTCTGCCCACAGATTCTACATAGCCATGTTCGCCTCCTCCGGTGTCTTGGCAGAAAACTGCCACTCCGCCAAGTAGGTGATTTTACCACCAAAGCTCCGCACTGACTGACTGTTACCGCCGCTGCCTCAGTGAGCCTCTGCGCTGTTACTTTCTGGGACCTGCAAAGTGGGTGGCTTAAATTGTGGCGGTTTGGCTCCTGACCTCGCACTGCTGCCACCCTGCTGACTCCCAGCCACACTACAGCCACTGCTTGCCACGCAAGCTGCCGCTCTCTTCTCCCAATGATGATGATGAAGCCTTGCTTCCAGGGTCGGGATGATGGGTAGGCGAAGGTAGGGGACCGCCTAGAATGCCACTTCATCCCAAGCAGAAAAGGGGGTGCAAGGAGGCAGGGAATGGGCTAAATTGTCCATTTGTGGGGCAATTTATGCCTTGTTTAACTAGGGCACCAGATTGCCTTGCCCCAGCCTTGCTTACATCACCCGGCTACCATGTGCAATCGGCTACATTGATTAGTGTTTGCCTGTCACCACCGTCCTCCTCAACGGTGTTGTTATACAGAGCCTGACCGTTCGCAACCTAATCCCCCATGCCATTCTCCTCATCACTACTTGCCTGCTTCTGCAACAAGTCTTCCCCACCTCTTTGCTGCCCACTGTCCTCAAATAGTTTGCCCTCACTGTATAGTGGCGCAGAGCCCACAGCACATAGTAGTTCTCTGGCTGTGGGAAGCGAACGGGACAGAGGAGGGTTGTGGACAGGTGAGGGCCCCTGACCTGCTCCCGGGCAATCCCAACTAAAGGTTGTGTCTTACGGATGCATCGACTCTTTGCCGGGGTTGTCACATGTCATCTGGGAGAAAGTGGATGACCTAGTCCACCATTCGAGAACTGTTGGCTTGGTGGTCAAAACATGGCCGCTAGATGACACTGGAAGCTCTGGCCTTGTGGAGTGACCCCTACTGTGACGTCCCCTTACTGTGCTGCGACCTGTGCCTGCTCCAGGAACCTTCTATTGCGACGCTATAGTAGGATCTTGGCCCTCAGCTCGGTTCTTTCCAGCGGTTGCTGACGTTACCTTTTCAGGCTGTGTTCCCACTTCAGTTATTTGGTCTTTTTTCCCCCTTTTAACAAACCCAGGGGGAAAGGTGAAGTGTGAAGGGGTTTTCAAAAGTCCCGGCGGCTGTCTTTTTGTGTGCCCATACTAAAAACAGCATTGTATGAAGCCCCAAAATCAGCCCCCTCTGCATATTTGAGCAGGGCCCACAAATTTTACACCCCCCCTTCAGGCTTTTTTGCAGCCAGGAAATATTTTGTTTTTTAAGCAAATTCGCCGCGAAAAAAAATTTTTGGGGTTGAAGCGATTTTTTTGCAAAAGAATTTTTTGGAATCGGGAAGCCCCGAAATTTTTGAGAAATTCGCCCATCTCTTTTAAAAAAAATTTAATTTTTTTTTGCAAAGGCAAACAAATTTTTTTCCCCCAGCATTTTTTTTTCCCCCATTTAGATGGTACAAAAAGGGTTACTGACAAAAGACAGACTTTACCCCAGAAAAAAGCAAAAACAGACCCAGACAAAGGGGAGACTTTGTAGGAACAGGGCTGGGCCAGAAGTCTGGGTTTTTTTAGCCCCCATCCAGCCCCACCCCCTTCCATTAGAAAAATTTCCCTGGGTTTAATGTGTAAGGGGATTTTTGTGCATAAAAACCATTTAAAGCTGTAGATTTAAAGCTTTGCTACGGCATTTTTGGTCCCCATTACAACTGGAAAAATGTAGAGCCCCCTTTAAAAGGGGTTTCCCTGAGCCAAAACCCCTGTGTTAGTTTTTAAATGAAACCTTATTTATGCCCCAAACAAAAGAGCGGGTTTCATAAATCCCTTTTGCATTCTATCCCTTTAAATGCCATAAATTTTGGGTTTTTAAAACCCCAAAATTTCATACTTTGAAAACAAAGGTGTAGGAACCTACTCAAAAGAGCTTACAATCTAGGGAAGGGGTTGGGGAAGGGGGTGAGATAAAAGGTTTTAAAAAAGGTTTTTTACATGTTTGGTCCACCCTTTTTTCAAAAATTTTTGTAGTAGTTTAAAAAAAAGGGGATGCCCCTGCAACCCCCAAAATTACACAAATATACAAATAAGTCCCTGTGAGTGCCCGTGCGGGGGATGTGTGTAGCTGAAAGTGGGGGCTAGCAATTAAAGGTTTTTTGCTGGTTTTCCCTAAGAAGATGTATCCTCGGGATTGAAATTTAAAAACTATCGGGTTTTATGAGTTTTTTCTAATCAAATGGAGCAGCTTTTCCCAGAGTGGTGCAGCACTTGCAAAATTTGGAGCGGATGGGGGGTTTTCGGGATGTTTGGGGGGGCATGTAGCTAAGATATCAACAGAAGAGTGGAGAGAAAGGGGGGTTTGGGGGGTTTGGTAGACAAGATGAAGGAAAAAGTTATAGGGAGGTACAGCACTGTGGAGAGTTTTTTGTTTTTGAGAAATAAAGGGGTTTTGTATCAATTCAGTCTGAAATGGGCAACCATTGCAGGGGTTGAAGCAGGGGTAGGGGCATGGGTATAGGAGGGAAAAAAAAGAGGATTTGTCGCTGCTTTTCAGGACAGTTTGGGAAAGGGGGGGAGATTTTTGCGGGAAAGACTGAAAAACAAAAAAAAAGGTAAAAAAAAAAAAAACCAGCAAATCTAGCACCTTTTTTTTTTTTAAATTGGGCACCAGCAGATTACCTTTTATTTTTATATGAACTGGACAACCCCATTTAAATGTCTGGGTAGGCAAGAACAAGCACAACATAGGGTAATTCTGCAGAAAACAGCAAAAAGAACAGCGACTACAGAAGCTCACCTCTTGCAATGCTCTGTGGAAAAAATGGTAGCAGTGTTTTTTTAGAAGAATCAAGCAAAAAAACCATGGAATTTTTCTGCAAGGGCGAAGCCCCTTTTGGGTTTTTTGGTGCCCCCTTGGGTCCCCAAAGGGGTCATAGTTGAAAAAAATTACAAATTTGTGTGATGTGACATTTATAAATGGGCTCTTTTGGGAAAATCATCCCCTCCATTATCCCGTTGAGTTTTACTCAATTGTGAAAAACCCAAAAATATAATGGCCCCCGATGTTTTTGAAAAGAACTGAGTGGGAAGTGTTTTAGTTTGGGTTTTGTACCTTTTTAGTTTATGCTTATTTTGAAAGTTCTCACGGCCTTTAAAAAAAGGGTTTTTAAACAAAAGACAAACTGCCTGTGGGACCAAAAAAAGGTCCTTATGTGGCTAAAAATTGTCTAAAAACCTCACCCTTTTTAAATAACAAGAAAAGAGGAAAACGGGGGCCTGATGTATGAAAATTGGGTTTTCCCGTTGGGCTGTTTTTGTTGTATAACAAAAAAATCAAACCCCTGGCAACCAAACAAGGGCTCAGGGTTTCATTTTATATAGTGCTTTTGGAAAAAATTTAAAAACTGAAATCTGATTTATCACTATGATTCTTATTGGTTTTATGGGCTCTGATTGGTTGCCCATGATTTTTATTGGTTGCTATGGCTTTATTTGGGACTAAGAGCTCTGTTTTGGGTTTTGTGCGTTCTGATTTTTGAATTTGGGTTTTGATTTTGGTTGCTTTTGAGCTTGATTAGTTTTCTTTGAAGGTTTTGATTGGTTACTATGAGATTGATTGGTCGCTATGAGTCTGTTGGTATTTTAAACTCTGGGTTGGTCGCTATTTGGGTCTGATTGGTCACTATGGCCTGATTGGTTGCTGTGAACTTTGGTTTATATGGGTATGATTGGGTTTTGTGGGGTTGATTTTGGGGGGGTTTTGAGCTTGGGTTTGGGCACTTTGGGGCTCTGATTAGTTGGGCATGTTCCCCCATTGGTTTCTATGGGCAACCCCCCCGAGACAGTCTTACTGCTGGACAGTTTTCATATATAAGGCCCAATATGTTGCAAGAATATTAATTCCCTCAATCAGGACCTGAAGGTGATTCTTTTCATTGCTAATTACACCAAGAGGAGTATACTGTAAAAAAAAAATCCTCCATTGGGGGGGATTTAGATGTAAAAGGGAAAGGGTCTTCCCGATTTCCAGTTAAAAAAATTCATTTTTACAGTATATATTGGATTAGTTTGATGAAACTCATTTTGTCAATGTCATTCGGAAAGTTTGACAGTACCTAACCTTACCTATGGAATTTGGAAAATTAGGTTAAATTAGAACCAGTTCATAATGTAGAGGGTGATGCTCTATCCTATATTGGTCCATTGGGTTTTAAAAATGGGGGAAGGGAAAGATTCAGCAGGAAATTTGATTGGGGCTAAACAAACCCTTTAAAAGATGGATCACTTTTGGGGGCAAGATGTTTAAAAGTAAATTTTACATTTCTTAAGGAGTGATCTAAGGTCATCTGTTTTCCTTGCCTTTCCACTGAGAAGCTCTTCACATAATTTCTGGAGTCATAATGAATAATATTAAAGCATGTAAATACCTCTACCACCGGGAATCTGGGGCTGAGAAGACGACTTTGAAAAAGGTTGGAAAAAAGGGGGAAAAAAAAAATCCTGCAAGAGAGGAAACATAATGATCAAGAATGAACAGTGTTATGTATGGGCAGCTGTGCCCAAGCCATGAGTAAAGAGACATATGCTACAGCAACTTGTAATCCTACTAGCACTTTTCAACAAAACCAGTGTGTCTTATTTTGAAAGGGGTTTTTAATTAAAGGGATTTTTTCAAACAGTCAAGCTTTCTTGACAAGCCCCATTTTTTTCCTTTAAGGGGCCCAAAGCCCATGGTGGAAACCCCTAGGGAAGGGCCCCTGTCTCGCTACCTGAACTGCTATTTTTGACTTTTTTTTTGCAAAGTATCCAGTCCTACAAGCTTGGATTGAAAAATGCCATACAGACTACACATGATTGATGTGATCAGTCTGTATACAGTGCTCTCTCAAGTTACAATGGCCCCAGGATACAATATATATTAAGCATATAATGGTCTTTCTGGGGTTGTATTTTCCCAGAATTTTAACACACAAAACCCCCAGACATGACCAAAAAAATGATTGTAAATTTTTTTAGAAAAAAACCTTTGTATTGAAAGTGCATGAGTTTTGGCAGTTATTGCCTACTAAAGTACAGTGCAGTATTTCATGTCTACTGCTCTTAATGTTTAGTGAGGTCATGAGTGATGGTTGGTTTGTTAGCCCTTCTACGTGCAGGCGATACTACATGTTGTATGCTCTTACTGTATTAGTGGGTGCATGCAGTGTTGGTATCTATAGCGCCTCTTCGTACAGTGTGGTACTACATGCCCTGTACTGTCTTACATGTATTGTGAGGTGCATGCAGGATTGGGGGTTTCTATAGGCCTCTCTCAGTACAGTGTGGTGGCTAAGCCCTGTATGCTTTTACAGTTTGTGAGGTAATGAGTGATCGTTTTTCTTTCACCTCTCTACAGTACGTGTGGTACTATATTTTCTGCTTGCTAATTATTTGTGGGGTGCATGCATTGTTTACCGTAGGATGGGCAATTTCTAAAAAATTCGATTCGGTACTTCCCCAATTTTTCCCGACAAAATTCGTTTAGTTCCGAAATTTCTTGCGATCGCGTTAAAAGCAGAAATTTTCCCGGTGCACAGAGCGGGAGGGTGCTGTAAACATTGTGCCATGTTAAATATGAGAGGGGCGGTTTTGGTCTTCATAAAATGTTGTGTTTTAGTAGCAGAGAGCGGCCCCCCGCTCTTATGCTTCCTAAAAAATTCCCGGGGAATTAAGAGGGCAAAATGCCCAAAAATCAAGGGGAAATGTGCCTGAAAAAAGTCATGCCAGCAAAAGTGGAAAAAAAAAGCGAGAGTCAGTGGCAACTTTAGTGACAGAGTGTGAGGTGACGGCGGCCCAGCACAGCAGCAGAGGTCAGGCAGGGGCACAATGACTTCTGGGGGGGAAAAAACCGAGGAACCCACGAGTGGCACAATGTGAGAGGGAGGCCAGGGGAGCAGATGAGGTCAGGCAGGGGCAAATGACACAGTGTGGAGGACATGGCAGCAGCCACAGCAGCAGCATGGGTCGACCGGGGCAAAATGACACAGTGTGGATGTCACGGAAAAGCAAACGCAGCAGCAGAGGTCATAGGGGCCCAAAATGACGAGTGTTGAGGTGGGTGGAAATACCAGTCCCTGGAAAAGATGGTGGTGGGAGTGGAGAAACTGTCAGAGTGTGTGGTCGGCGGGTGGCGGCTCGAATAGTGGCTGGGCAGGTATTTTAAACCCAGACGGGCCCCAAAGGCTTGGTGTGGGGGGGAAATCCGGGCGATCCACCCCGATTCTTTTGAAAAGGTCAGCTTTCCCACTTTCCGGGGGACAAGGGGTTTCTTGGGGTAACGATGGCCCCCGCCGCATGAAACCCGCTCTGATCCCCAAATATGGGGGGGCAGGACGCTTCTCACTGAAACTGGGCAAGTTGCGGCCACAACCCAGTTTGGCTCCCCAGGAGCCCCGGGGATCTTCAAATGGGGGTGGCGAGTGCGCCAGTAGGCCCCAACCGTTGGTTCAGGGACTGCTCCAGGTCCCGTGCGCTGCTGCTGTGGGATGCCCTCCACTGGCGGGTGAAGGAAGTGCTCATCAGGGACTCCAGACTTAGGTTATATGATGGAGTGGTACTGCTCTATCCCCCCCTTTCCCGCGCCCCGGCAGTGTTGTGAGTGCTGAAAAACCCCCCGGTCAGCCTGTCAGAGGAGGGCGATGCCGACAAGGAGGGGCAATGATTACGGAGGATTTCCCTATAGTATTTGAGTTTGTCTTCCTTAAATTTGCGGGGAAAAAAAGGCTCCCATTTTGGGGGTTTAAGGAGGGGGTCCAATAGGGTGGAGACCAGAAGTCATCCTCTGGGTGTGACTTTTCGGCTGTCACTAGCCAGGCAAATAAGCATGTGCGGGCCATTGCACAAGTGCCCCGAGGGGCCCCCTGCCTCCTTTCCCACGTATCTGCCATGGTTTTGGGGGTCATCTGCTCATCTTCCTCATCTCCATCCACCCCCTACAGTGCCCGCCCCCCTCTCTTGTCCCTGGGTAGAAACCCCATCATTTCACCAGCAATGCTTTCTCCAATGCCCTTTTCCCTCTCCTCCATTTCAGTCCCCCCCGGACTATGGGGCACGAGTGTAGTCCCCACGCCCCCAGCCCCTGCCCGACAGATTTTTCAGCTTTTGTTCCGGACATGAAGATTTGGAATGCGTTATTATCGTAGTCCTGGGGTGAAAATAACGTCGCCTTTAAATGGCCTCAACAAACGGCAGGTGTCACGCATGAGTGCCATGGCTGACATCAAAGTTACAGGGGTTTTGTTTGCTGGATCATAAAAAATTGTTAATGTCCTTTTCGGTTATCAGTCGGTCAACATGTGCAGGCTGGAATTCCCAGGGGGGGAATCGCATATCAGGTTTGTTGGGGGAGGCGTTTGCCCCTGCAATTCGTGGAGGGTGTTCCGGCTTTTTTAGAAAAGGATAAAGTGAAAAACAGTTTCTGGCCATTTTCGAATGTTTGGAGGGGAAGACTTTAGGAACCTTTTCCAAAAAGATTGAACACTTGGCCATGCAGGGGTGATTGACCATCCTCCTCGGTGCAGCCGGACAATGTTCCCTCCCCTTTTCCCTCCCATGGGTTCCGTTTGCTTGGCGCGGAGAAAGCCCCCAAAAATCAATTTCTTGTGATGAAAGGGCAGTTCCTCCCTGTGTGATTCTTTTTGCCCAGGCAAGCAGGTGTAGAATGCGTGACACCGCTTTTTGGGCCCCACACTGTGGTATGATGGGGCAAATACTTGTGGAGGGGAGATGGTGGTGGGGGGAGGAGGAGGAGGGGACATTTGGGCAGGTGCAGCAGTTTGAAACGTGGGGAGAAAACGGCGTATCCCGTCCAAGTTGTTTGGGGTGCCGGGCTGGAAGCACATTCACCCAGTGGGCCAAAAGGACTTTTACGGCCCTGACCGTAGTTCGCTCCAGAGTCCGCACTGCCTGCACCTTGGAACAAAAAGATAAGCTCAAGGAGGCCCACTTTGTTCTTGAATGGTGCAGGTCCACCATTTGGAAAGGGGGACTGCAGTACCAAAACTTGGACAGGAGCCGGTCAAATGCGCACCCTTTGGAGGTTGGACGCATACTGTTGTCTCTTTGCAATCGCCTCGCTGAAGACTGCTGGGCCATGGTAGGAGGAGCAGGGATCTTGACCGGGAGATGATTCAAAGGAAAACAGCTCCCTTCTGCAGAGGTGGTGGAGCCTTGACGGGCTGCAATGACATGCGTGCCACTGGGCGCTTGCTGTGCTGCTGTTGCTGCCGGCAGGAGGGGACCACACTCTGAGCCACGTTTCTCCCAGGCCACCAGATGGTGACGCTGCATGTGTTGGCGCAGGGCCGTGGTGCCAACGTTAGCTCCCTGGCCACGCTTCACTTTCTGCTTACAGATTTACATATACCCATATTCGGTTCCTCGGTGTCTTAGCAAGAACTGCCACACCCCCCGAGTATCGGATTTTACCGCCAACGCTCCGCACGGGAGTGACTACTTGCCGCCGCTGCCTCGCTGAGTCCCTGTGCCGCTACTTTCTTGGACCTGTGAAGCGGGTTTTTTACCCCGTGGCCGCTAGGGTTGGAGTTCTTCTTGGTAAGAGCAATGATAGGTGCCACCAAGGTAGAATAATGCAGGATAAACTGACGATAGTAATTAGAGAAGCCCAGGAAGCGTTGTATAGCTCGTAGGCCACCGGCGGGGGCCACTGCAAGACAGCCGACAAACTTGGCAGGATCCATCTGTAACCCGCGGTCCGAGATGACGTAACCAAGGAACGGGAGGCTGGTCTGGTGGAAGAGACATTTCTCTAATTTAGCGTAGAGGTGGTTGGCCCGTAGCCGTTCCAATACCAGGCGGACATGAGAGCGATGAGTCTCCACATCGGCAGAGAACACCAGAATGTCGTCTGGGTTTAGGACCACGAAAAACGTGTAAAGGAATCCCGAAGATATCGTTCACGAATTTTGGAAGACTGCTGGGGCATTGCACAGACGAAGGGATGACGAGATTTTCAAAGTGTCCATCCCGTGTGTTAAAGCAGTCTTCCACTCATCCCTCTCTCGAATGCGGATGAGGTTGTAGGCCCCTCGCAGGTCAAACTTGGAGAAAATTTTTGCTCCGCGAAGCCGGTCAAAGAGTTCCGTGATCAGCGGCAAGGGATAGCGGTTTTTTCACCGTTAATTTGTTAAGGCCCCGATAGAAGAAAAATCCTGCCCCCGCCGGGGAGGAGGATTTGTGTATAAAGCACTTCTGCAGGTTGTCCCGAATGTAGGTCGACATGGCCTGGGTCTCCGGTACCGACAGTGGGTAAACCCTGCCTAGGAGGACTGGCTCCCGGCAGTAGATCGATATGGCAGTCATAGGGGCGATGAGGCAAAAGGGTGCTCTCGGCCTGCTTCTTGAGAAGACGTCCGCGTAATCCCGTATTCCGTAGGCAAACCTGGCAGAGGCTGGAGGACGGTTGGGAAGGAACGGAGCGCACCGGGGCGAGGTGCCCCCAGAAAAGAGTTCCGGGCAGTCAGCGGTCCCAGCGCATGACCTCGCCTGCATCCAATTAAGCGTAGGGGCATGGCGCTGCAGCCACGGAGCCCCAACAGGATCGCAGAGGAAGACCGAGCAGTACGTAGAGGGAGATCTTTTCCTTTACAGGGCGCCCACGTGGAGGGTCACCGGCTTGGTCCTGTACCGGATGGCGTCTCCAAGCAGCTCCCCTGTGACGGAGGATATCACCAACGGCTTCTCCGACTAACCACAGGAAGCTGGTAACGGGATACAAGGGCGGCTTGGATAAAGTTCCCGGCAGAACCGGAGTCAGGAACGCAGGAGCCTGGAATAAAAGACCGAGTCAGTTCCTGACCCCCCACCGGCATAGTCGGGGCGTGGGGAGGAAGAGTTCTCACCTAGGGATGCCCCCCCAAACATACCCTAGGTGTTGGCTTTTTCCCGGACGTTGGGCGCGAAGCGGACAGATCCACCGAAAATGAAACGGCCTGGCGCAGTACAGACATAGCTTCTGTGCGCGCCGACGGGATAATTCCTGCTCGGACCAGGGGCCTTGATCCCCCTGCAGGGGTTCCTCCTCAGATGGAAGAGAGAAGCGGCAATTAAAGGCCTCGGGAACACCCGGAGCCAGGCGTGGCAGACGGCGGGGTGGTCGCGCTAGGTCGCGATCTTGGCGGAGCTCTTCTTGCCTCTCTGCAAAAGCACGTCAATGGAGTGGCCAGGTGGATTAATTCGCTTAAAGAGGTTTGGCAAATTCTTGCGGCAAGGGCGTCCTTAATACTGCTGGAAAGGCCTTTCTTAAAAGGTGGGCACAGGGCAGCATCATTCCAGGACAACTCTGATGCCAGGGTGCGAAACTGAAACTGTGTACTCTCCGACTGAAGTTTTACCCTGGCGTAGGTTCAAGAGTGCCATCTCTGCAGAAGATGCTCGGTTGGCTCCTCGAAGACACTGCGGAATTCAGCGAGGAAGGCATGCAGATCCGCAGTCACAGGATCGCTCCTGCCCCATAGAAGTGTAGCCAGGCCAGGGCCTTCCCGGACAACAGGTGACCAAAAAAAACGCCACCTTGGACGTTCAGACAGGAATTGGTCCCTCATTAACTCAATGTGCATGGTTGACTGGGTGAGAAAACCCCTGCAGAGTTGGGGATCACCCTCAAATTTGGCAGGCAGCGACAAACGGAGCTTGGGTCCCAACGGAGCCAGTGGAATCGCCGGAGCGGGAGCGGCCACAGGAGGAGGTGGAGGTTGCTGCTGGGCGGTGACGAGCTGCTGCACCATGGCGGTCAACTGATCCAGCTGTTGCCCCTGCTGGGCCAGTTGCTGAGACTGTCGGGTCACCACGCGAGAGGTCCGCCACTGGGCAGCGAGTACCTTGGCAGGATCCAGGCGGATCTTACTGTTACGGTTCCGGACGCGGGGAAATGGATCCCCTGGACCACCACAAGCGATGGTGTAAGTCACGCCAGGGAACGGAATCTAAGTAGGTCCGGTTTTCACCAGAGCCCGCCGCAAAGTGGAATGGACTTTCTGCGGCGGGAGTTCTACCCGGTCGTTACCCCTGACGTGACTTGCTTGCGGTGGCCCGTCGAAGTTTTAGCGTGGTGCAAAATCGTCAGGCGGCTCGTAGTCGGGGTCAGGGAGAAGGTCAGGGGAGGCAGCTATGGTTCGTGGTCGTGGACGGCAGGCGGTTTAGGGCAGGGGCAGAGATTCGTGGTTTAAGAGACGGAAGCGAGGAAGGTACGGTACAATGGTAGATTTAGGATGGATAATAGGGAACGCTTTCTCGATTGGCAAGGCACTAAAGATTCCGGCAGGAGCGGGCGGAAGCGCCAGGTGAAATAGAGGCAGTGCCCGGCAAATTAACCCAATTACCGGCGCACTGGCCCCTTTAAATCTCACAGAGCCGGCGCGCGCACGCCTTAGTTCACAGGGATGCGCGCGCCGGACAGCAGGAGACTGCAGGGACACAGGAGCGCGGCCGGGTAAGTACTGGCGCGCTGGAGGGCGAGTGCGCCCGCCGCCCGACACCCAGGCAGGAGGCGGCACTCGTCCCGGGGACCGGGGCCCGAGCTGTGCCCGGCCCCCCGCAAGGAGGAGTCGCGGGCGCCGGTCGCAACACATGTATTAGTGAGGTGCATGCAGTGATTGGTGGTCTATAGCGCCTCTTTACAGTACCGTGCGCTGCTATATGTCCTGTACTGCTCTTACATGTATTAGTGCGGTGCCTGCAGTGATTGGTGGTCTATAGCGCCTCTTTACAGTACAGTGCGGTGCTACATGTCTTGTACTGCCCTTACATGTATTAGTTAGGTGCATGCAGTGATTGGTGGTCTATAGCACCTCTCTACAGTACAGTGCGGTACTATATGTCTTGTACTGCTCTTAAATGTATTAGTGAGGTGCATGTAGTGATTATCAGTCTAATAGCGCCTCACTACAGTACAGTGCAGTATTACATGTTCTGTACTGCTCGTACATGTATTAGTGAGGTGCATGCAGTGATTGGCGGTCTATAGCGCCTCTCTACAGTACAGTGCAGTACTACATATCCTGTACTGCTCTTACATGTGCCAGGATGAGCAGCTCCTCTGGGTAACAGGTGAGAACCCCATTCTTTTTTTCTGGTCCATTGTGTATAAAGTTTGTAACCCAAAGAAGCTCCTGTCCCCCTTCTTCTAAAGTGATTTCCAGCTTGCAGCAGCTCTTTTGAAATGTTTGATGTAAAAATTTGCTTGATCTGCATAACTTACTTGAATCTTCATTTTGCATTGTGTTGGTGACATTTTGGCGCTTACCAGTTTTCCATAAAGTTATGGTTTCGTCATGCAATGATCGTCCCAGAACCAGTTAATATTGTAACTTGAGGGAGCACTGTACTGCTGTTACAATGAATGGCGAGATCAGAAGCTATAAGGATGTATTAGGTAGAACCAGTAAAGTTGAATTATTATGTTTCAGTCTGCATCTACAGTTGAAACCAGAAGTTTCCATCCACTATATTAAAAGACACCTCTACATGTTTTTCTCTCTATCTGACATGAAATCAGAATAAACCTTCCCCTTTTTAGGTAAATTGAGAACCAAAATTATTTCTATTTGCCAAATACCAGAATAATGAGAGAGAGATTTTTTAAGACATTTTTATTTCTTTCTGCAAATTCAAAAGTTTCCATACACTGGGATTACTCTGCCTGTAAACAATTTGGGACAGCCCTTATGATGATGTCATGTCTTTGGAAGCTTCTGAGGTTTATTGGTAACATCTGAGTTAAGTAGAGACACAACTGTAGATGATTTTTTTTAATGCACACCGGAAACACACTGCTTCTGTGTATAATATCATGGGAAAGTATAAAGAAATCAGCCAAGATATTAGCAAGAGAATTGTGGAATTGCACAAGTCTGGATCATCCTTGGGAGCAATTTCTAGATACCTGAAGGTGCATCGTTCATCTGTGCAAACAATTATATGCAAGTACAAGCAAGATGAAAATGTCCAGATATCATACTGCTCATTCGGGAGATAAGTTCTGTGTCTCAGAGACAAACATACTTTAGTCCGACATGTGCAGATCAACCCAAGAACAAAAGCAAAAGACCTTGTGAAGATGCCGGCAGAAGCTGGTTAGATTGTGTCATTATCTACAGTGAAACGAGTACTCTACCAACATGGGATGAAAGGCCACTCTGCCGGGAAGAAGCCATTACTCTACAAGAAACATAAGAGATAGATTGTTGTTTGCAAATGCACAGGAACAAAGACCTACATTTTTGAATACATGTCCTGTGGTCTGATGAAACTAAAATTGAACTTTTTGGCCATAATAACTATTGTTACGTTTGGAGGAGAAAGTTTGAAAGGCTAAGAACACCATCCCAACTGTGAAACATGGGAGTGACAGCATCATGTTGTGGGGTTGTTTTGCTGCATGAGGGACTTGTGCACTTCACAAAACAGATGGCATCATGAGGAAAGAAGATTATGTGGTAATACTGAAGCAACATCTCAAGACTTCAAGCAGGAAGTTAAAGCGTGGCTAGAAATGGGTCTTCCAAATGGACAATGATCCGGAGCGACTGCCAAATGGGTTACAAAGGGACTTAAGGATAAAAAAACTAAAATTCCCCTATAAGGATAAATGAGTAGGAGAAAGACCCAATTAAATAGCCCAGTATAAGCAAATTTAAACATAAAAAACTGCACCGAGTACATAAATACCTTCAGGCAAAATAGAAATATAGAATATAAAATATAACCTTTATTAATACGTATTTTCTACCAATTTTAGCTGTGGGTTTCTACTTATTAATACTGCTTTACTGGGGTTTTTGGCTATTATGCCTTTTTTGTTTTTGGAGTAATGTTATATTTGAGGGACATTATAGGGGTCATTCAAGGGTAGGTTTCTGTTCTGGGTCGCCCTTTTTGGGGCGGTTACTCTGTGTGTTTCATTTGCTAGGTTTTTTGTTAGGGTGTAATAAGGATCTTGTAGGTTCCCTGTTTTATACGTATTAATAAAGGTTATATTTTATAATTCTTTTTTGCCTGAAGGTATTTATGTACTCTGTGTAGTTTTTTGTGGCTTAAGGAAAATCAAGTCAATGTTTTGGAGCGGCCATCACAAAGCCCTGATCTCAATCCTAATGAAAATTTATGGACAAAGCTGAAAAGGCCGGTGTGAGCAAGGCGACCTCCAAACATGGCTCAGTTACACCAGTTCTGTCAGGAGGAATGGGCCAAAATTCCTACCAACTATTGTGAGAAGCTTGTGGAAAGATCGAAAATGTTTGACCCAAGTCCGACAGTTTAAAGGCAGTTTAAGGGCAATGCTACCAAATACTAATGAAATGTAAACTTTTGACGTTGCAGAAAGCAATAAAAATACCTTAAAGATTCTCTCCCTCATTATTTTGGCATTTGGCAAATATAAATAATTTTGGTTCCTAACTGACCTTAAACAGGGAAGATTTATTCTGATTTCATGTCAGATAGTGAGAAAAACATGAATATATGTAATTTTATATAGTGTATGTAAACTATAGAATCAGAATATAGAATACTGGACAAAATCTATGGAGGATGCTTTGATTGGAGTCACAGGTAGAATTGTGGTATACTTCAATTTCAGATTTTGTGGAGAAGTCGGGTTGATCTTTAGGGTGCTTTCATATGAAGTGTTTTTGGTGCATTTTTTATACTTTTTTGGTGTGCTTCTTTTGCAGAAATGTACAGCATTAATTGCTGTGTTTTTCTGAAGAAAAAAAATGCACCAAAAAAATGTGACAAACCACGTCAAAAAGGCATCAAAAATGATCCATGTGAAAGCACCCCTAGTAATTGAGTATCCAAACAGATGGATTGTGCTTAGTAATTAGCAGGTCAGTCTTAACAGTATTATGTGCCACAACTACATGATGTCACACACCCAATGCATCTAGCCATGCTCAAACATGACACCACATGAAACCATGCCTCCAAATCCCCCCAAGCACAGCCACAACATCACTCCACTTATGTCAGGAGACTCTGCTGGTGTCAGACTGAGGTTTTTAGGGCCCACCAGTGGAAATTCAATCTGGGAGCCCACTGGTGGAGTTAATTTTTGAGGCCCTTCAGTGGAGTTGATTCTGGTGGCCCACCCTACATCTACTATACATGCCTCTCTACTCTACTTCTTGCTTTATGCCTCTTTCTCTCTGCCTTTCTGCCTCTCTCAAGGAGAAATATGCAGTTTAAAAGACACTCCAGATGTGCCATGCTCAGGGGCCCACCGGGAGTTTCCCCTGTTTTGCTGTAGGCCAGTCTGAGCCTGCTTGTAGGCATCCTGCAGCATAAAAGAATAATTGGCAGAGCAGGAAACCAATGGCGACTCATGACCCTTAGGTTGGTAGCAACTGCCCTGTGTGCAATGTATAAGATGGTCCTGCTCATTAGTGGTTCCACAAAATCCCTGTCCCCCAATGTACTATTGTTTTAATGAAGGTATCACCCAACACACACGATATGATAATTTTCCTATGGACAATTTTTACAAGTGAGGAGAATAAATAGCGAGTAAAGTCAATTTCTGAAACAATCATTTAAGCTTATGAATCATTGAAAAGTTAGAAGCTCTGATGAAATGGAGAAATCAGAAGTGTTTAGTAGGGTCATAAATCAAGACAGAATGAAACGATAGTTTGACAATTGTAAAAATAAAAAAAATAGAAAATTAGTTTTTTTTTTCTTTTTTTAATTTAGCTCCCTTGCAGAACAGATTAAAGTTGGGTTCACACATCGCATTACTGCATGTGTGTTTTTTTATGCAGGGGGTTTTGAAATGAATTCTAATGGGGAGAACAGGTGAAATGTGGGTGTATTGAAAAAAATACACGTGCTTCTTATTTGCTTGCATTTTTGATGCAGTTGAAAAACGCACCGTGCGAGTGCAGCCTTAAATGAGTTGTCTTACCATGCAGAGTCATAGCCATATTCTGACTCATATTTCTTGTTCAGTCTGTCGGTAGTTCTATACCAGTGATTGACATATACGCTCTACTATTCACTACTACAGGTTGCGGGATTATGTCTCCGCTAAAAACCGTGGTTGCAACTCTTATTGTAAAATTATACTTAGGAAAACTTGTACAGATATTGATGTACCGGGCTTTAAACAACTGTACAATGTGCCGTTCCAGGGTGCACTATGTTATTTGCAAAGCGCGTCCGCTCTAATGCAATTTAAATCGGCAGTACTATGCAAATAGCAGAGGTGTGCTATGGTAATTGTATAGCTGGTCTGTTAACAATACCACGTAATGTGTCACAAATTATCACCTTTCCACTTTATTGTGTGTGCCATATACTGACCCTATTATGTCTATATTATTCATAGGACAATCCACCCACCGGTTCAGAGAACGTCTTTATCCCTTTCACACAGAGAAGAACAGATGTCATTATTATTTGGAGGACGGAGTGTTTTTGCCTATGACCGGCCGACACAAATCCAAACACAGACATTGGGACCCCTGGAACAATGTGTCCCCGTTACTGTTATTAATACTAGTAATTAACTTAATAATTGTATTTGATTATGTTTTATGGCTTTTTTGACTGTTTTTTTCTCAGTGAATTTGGATTACAGTTAAATTTAACCTAAATATCAGCAATTAATTTCCGGTTGGCCCAAACTGAATTTTGGCAGAATTTGCAGAAATATTTTCCCTAACTACAAGTTTCAGTTAGGGTTGGAGCCTTAGTTTGGGTTAGGGTTAGAGTTAGGGTTCAAGTTTTAGTTGAGTTAGGGTTGGAGTTTTAGTTGTAGATAGGCCATGTCCCCACGGCATCGGTTTGCGGCCGGTTTTGCAAACTAACACACAATGGGCTGCTATGGAAAACCCGTGTAGCAGTTCCCACTGCACGGGTTTTCCGTCCAAAAAACATTCTACATGTTCATTCTTCCGTCTGGTATTCAGACGGAATATGAACAAGTGAATGTGAAGGGGAAGGGCTAAATGCAAAGAAAAGTTGTCCTCCCATGGCCGTGTGCAAGGGTATGTAATGCGCATTACATGGCGAAATGCGCACCAAAGTGCGCGCTGCAATTACGGTAATTCATAGCTCTCATAGAGAGCTATGGACTACGTGTCGTCTCCCCGGGGGGGGGGGGGAATTGACATGTCAGTTGTTAGCAGCACTTATGCAACACCGACAATGCATGTCAATTGGGCCGGCCGGGTGCCCCCCCCCCCCGTGCTTTTGAATTCCGTGCTGATCAGCGCATGCTTCCAAAACACACGGCGTATTGCGGAGCATACTATACACGCCGCAATAAGCCATGTGAACATACTCTAATGGTTATAATTGTGTTTTGAGTTAGAGTTGGAGTTTTAGTTATAGTTAAGGGTAGTGTTTCATTAACATCCAATGAATGATACACTTCCTTTTTTCTGTCTGTTCTTTGGTAGCATGATGTCCTTGTGATCTTCAGCTAATTTTTTTGGGGTTTGGGGGGAAAATGGCCCAACTGAACCCCAAAGCAAAAACATAGTTGGGGTTAACACTAATCCCATGTAATTTGGAGGCATGTTGCTTCCTTAGGTGGTTTCCAAAGGCAAGAAAACACATATGAAATTTCCCCGTCTTAGGGTCCTTTCACACGAGCATTTTTTTGGTGCATTTTAGGTGTATTTGTTTATGTGTTTTTTGTACAGAAATGTATAGCATTAATTGCTGTGCCTTTCTGCACAAAAAAAGCATCCAAAAATGCATGAAAAATGCAGCTGCGTATTTGGTGCGTCTTTGGTGCATTTGTTTTTCAAAAAGGGCCAGAAATTTAAAAACTGTACATTTCTCACAGAAAACTCATCTAAAAATACACCAAAAAATGTTCTGTGTGAAAGCACCCTACCTGGAAGGCTGGTAATTGGTTTCATGATTTTCCAGTAAATCTGGGTCGAAAATCACCCAACCTGAATATAAAGTGAAACACTAGCTAAGCCCTAATCCAATTCAATTTGGAGGCATTTGGTAGGTGGAGGTGCTTTCCAAAGGTGGGAAAACACATACAGAATTTTTCCCCATACTCAGAAATGGGATGTGACTTTGGGGTATCCCAAATCCCAAATGTTTTAACAAGTTCAGCCAAACTAGAGGCAAACAGAAACAAATTTGAATGACTTGTTGTAATATATTTCTTGGGGACACAAGCTTTGCTCTGATACGCGAATGCCCAATTAACACACATAGTCATGATCAGCCCGAAAAAACCCCCCGCTTTGGTTTTTGGGTTTCCGTCCCCGGCCGTTGCGCGTTTGCGTGGTTTTTGACATGGGGCTTTTAGAAGATCGGCGCGTCGGTGCCCCTTTTCCCCGGGATTTTAGTGAAAGCTGAACCTGTGTATGTCGGCCCCCAGGTGCGCTCATAAGCGGTTAAAGTCCCCTGTCCTCGCCGTATGTGAGGCGCAGGCGGGATTTGGTGCAGAAAGGGCTGCGCCTCACCTGTATCTCGTGGCCCCGGGAAAATTCACCGCCCGAGAAAAGGGGGCCCCTACATGCTTTTAAAAGTTCCCTCCCTGCAGTTTATTTTTGTTACCCCCATATTATTGATCATTTTATATAAAATCGGTACAAAATTGTGAGTTTATCATTTTATTTTGGGCATTTTCAGTTTTATTATGATTCATTTTGAAAACAATAAGACTCCTCGCTCTCCCATTGGCCCAAATAATTGCACCCCTTTTTAACTTAGCCAATCACAAACAAAGTCGCTCTGCATTTCTTTTCCCCCTAGAACTCATGAGATAAATAGCTCACCTGTGTTGGCTAAGCGGGGGCCCCTTTCCCCCAACAATCACAGTCTAGAAATTTCCAAGAATATTTTCCCCCGTAATAACTTTTGGGGCCCCTTCTATCCGCCCTTCTTGCTCCATCAAATGATGACTACATTTGATTGGTGGGTTCATTCTGCCCTGGGCTAACCAATCAGTCTTTTCCTCATTTTTTAATGTTTTTTGAATGTCCCGCCTTTTCTTTTTATTGGTCAATACTTTCCCTAGGTTTAATGGTTCACTGTTGTCGTTTCTGATTGGTGGCTTATGCCGACCAATGGAAGCACTTACAGAATTTTAAATTTCTGTATTTCCCGGAATTTCCAAAACCCAACCCCGATGTTGCGCCCTTTTGATTTTTTGCAGTGATTTTATTTATGTATTTTTTTTTTTGAAGGTTTGAGCTCTTTTTTAGATAATGTTTGACACCTTAAAAAACATTTTTTTAAAAAAATACTCCATGCCCACGGGGGTAGGCTGAGATTAAATTTTTTTTGCGATCTTTTATATTTTTTCCCTTTAAATTTTAATTTATTCACTTTTTTTAATCCATTTAATTTTTATACAACTTTGAATTTATCTTTTAATTAAAAAAAATTTTTTTGACAAAATTTTAGTAGTGTATGTTGTTCCCTAGTTACCGACTTTGGTTGCCCGACCCTTCCTTATTGTTTTGTATTGTTTGTCTGTGTCCCGTGTTTACCTATTGTATAGTGTCAGTCTTTGGTTGGGGGTGACCTATTAAGGAGTCGGCACCCCCCAAAAAACAGGGACAGGGGGGGGCCAGTTCGGGGCCATGTTGTTTTTTGCGCCACTGCCCGGGGCCCCTTCAACATAGCTGTAGACCAGTAGCTATCTTCATATGTCCCATTTCCGTGGTTTCATATAGCTGTCAAAATAAAAAGGAATTACAGCTTTCAAAGGGGTGAGTGCCGTGGATTCCTTCTTTCCATTTGCATCCTACACTGGCATCATGCCCATCTGCTCAGTGGTATATTGGGCCCCACAACAGGCTGTTTTACTGTACAAATGTGAAATGTTGATGCACTTCATCGGAACATTTACATGTAAGCAATTTGATTTGACTTTTTTTTTCCCAGCACCAAGTGCCTACGACAGGCAGTGAGTTCCATCCATTGTTGTCAAGCAGCGATTTCTCAAATATTAAAGCAAGAATTGAAAGAAGTAAACCACCTGTCACACGTTCAATCCCTCGCTGCTTCCCTTTATTCACACATTGGATGTCATCAATATTTTACCTGGAACATTGTTACACAATGTGGAGAATTCAGCTTCTCCGTGTTTTCTTCTTGATATCGCATTTTCTTACAGCAGAAAATACAGAGTGAAGGCAAAAAAACAGAGAGGAAAAATGTATGGGGACGCGTGACAGTTTGCATGAATTTAAATTTTCTGTTCAATAGCATGGTCGTTGCTGGCGCATGGGGACCCCGTTTTAAACAAAAACATAGGAAACGGTCCGCTAATCTACTCAATCTTCATGTTTTTGTCTTCTTTTGAATCATTTTAATTGCTGCAGTTTTAGGCCCCAGGGGCGAACCGGGGGGGCAAACTACCTTCCTTGTGTTTTATGGAAATTAGCATTTTTCCTCTTTGAGGTTTAGAAGCGGGACGATTTTCAGCTTAAAGGGGGGAAAAGGGGAAAAG
>JAODAL010060620.1:0-20794 GCA_025379985.1 Phyllomedusa bahiana | reverse complement strand
TACCCCATCGGAGTCTTTTTAGGGATCAACCCCAAAATTAAAGTGTACAACCATAAGAAAAAAATTTAAAGTCTCAAGTAATTAAAAAAACCCCCCCCCATTAAGTTATACCGGACAGAAAACGAAAACAAAGTATAGGGACTGAGGGCGGGGTGGGGAAAATATCCCAAACACGATATAAAAAATTTTAAGGGAATAAGTTGAAGAATAAACTTTTTAGAGCAAAAAAAACAAAAAGTGAAAATGATAGCTAAAAAAAAATGTTTTTAATCTTTCAAACATATATCTCCCTGAAGGGGAAAAACATCCTACGAAAAGGGTTGGGTTTTTTTTCTCCATAATAAAAAAACGATTTATTGCATTTCAAGTCTGCAAAAGTTTTTAAAAAAATTTAAACCCTTTAAAAGAGATTTTTTAAAAAAAAAACCCCCAATTGAAAAAAATCAATTGAAAATTAAAAAAGAAATACCTTGTGATTCGGGAGTTGGGGGCATAGTAAAATCAGCATTAGTTTTCCCCGTTGGCCGCCAGGGCAATTTCATCCAGTTTTCCTTGACCTCGGGTAAAAAGTCGGGAGCTATAAAAAAATCGCTTCCCCCAAAAAACCCAAATTTAAAGTAAAAAGGGAAAAACCTGCTTAAAAACCCTTCAAAAATAGGAATATGTCTTTCGGGAGTGCTAACGGGAAAGGGGCCCTTAGTCTTACAGGACTTTGAAAAATTTACAAAAACGAGGCCTGAAAATTCTCAATGATGAATTTATTAGAAAAAGTCCCAAAAAATTCCCCATGAAATTTTGAAAACTGAATTTGAAAAATATGTGAATAAAAATTATGATGAGAACATTATCAGTAAAGAGGAAAGGAATTTTTTAATAATTAAAAACCCCTCACTACCCTTTTTTTATCATTTACCCAAAATTCACAAGAATAGTGAAAATCCTCCGGGCCGCCCGATTATCTCGGGTGTGAACTCTGTCTTATCAAATTTGTCGCACTTCATTGATTTGCAATTGCAACCTCTAGTAAAACTTCTACCTAGTTATCTCAGAGATTCAGAAAGGGTTTTTAAAGATTTTTGGCATCAATGGAAGGAGAAACTTTTGGTTTCCCCTGATTACCGCCCTATATTCAAATTTTTAAGCATAAATTTTAGGGAAAAGGCGGTCCTTTTTTATTTGAAAAAGAACCTCCCTTTTTTCAAAATTTTTAAACAATTTTTAAATGGTTTGAAATTTTTTTTAAAAAATAATTTTTTTTTCCTATGGCTCCACCCACTACCATCAGTGGTCGGCACGCGATGGGGGGCAAGATAGCCCCCTCGCTGGCCCAAACCTTTTTATGGGTGTTTTGAAGAAAATTTTTTTCCGGTAAGAGCAAACCTTTTTTTTAATCAGATTATTTATTCAAACTTTTATAGTGATTCTTTTTTTTGGAATGGGACCCTGAAAGTTTTAATTTGTTTGGGATTCCATTACAACAACCCTTTGGGGGATAAAATTTTTGTCTATTTTAGTAAATCTGAATTTTTTTTTTTAGATTTACATTTATATATTGATAAAGATAAATGCATCAAAAACATTTTTTAAAAAAAACAGATTCTAATAATTTTTCCCGCTTTTAACTCGAACCCCCAAAAGACGTGGATTCGAAAATTCCATTTGGGCAGTTCGCGACTTAAAAAAAAATTTTTTTGATAATAAGTCTTTGAACAACAAACTGACATGGGTTAAATGAGGTTCAGGAAGTCTTGTTTTGTTTTTTTTGGATTTTATACATATTAATAAATTTTACATTTAAAAGTCCCTTTTTTTTGTTTTTAATTAAAATTTTAATATTGCATATATAGAGGTTTGGTTTTTTGGATTTGTATTAAAAAAATTTTTTTTTATTTTTTTTTGCTTTATGTATTTTGTATATGTCTTTTTAAGTTTGCAATTCATGTATTTTCATATAGGTCTGATGGAGTGTATGTTTTTATATAGTATTTTGTTTAAAATTTAAAAATAAATTATTCAGATAGTGGTTTCATTTGATAGGGATGTCATTTGCACTTTAAATAGCATTGCTTTCCCTTTCCCCCCTTTTTGTTTTTTGTTTTTTGTCTTCATGAATGAAATGCATCACATGCCTTTTAGCCTCGTTTTTGAGGTCTATTGTTATAAGCTTGTCAGTATGTATTCAATGTAGCATGTCTGAAGAAGGGAAAATCCTGTCCGCGAAACGCGTTATACGCTTGAATAAATTATACAGAAAGCAATTTCTTGCAAGCATGTATATGCGCATTTCTTTATAGAAGCGCTCTAGGTTTATTCCAGTTCCCTAAACTAATTGCTGGAGGCAAAAGCCTGTAACGGGCTTCCAATCAGCAACTAGATCCCTTTTCTTCGTCATCCATTGTGATGTCACAAGAGGCTTCAATTTGAGGTCACAATTGATTAATCCATTGCGATGTCAGAAGAGGCTTCATTTTGAGGTCACAATTCATGAATCCATTGTGATGTCACAAGAGGCTTCATTCTGAGGTCACATTTGATTAATCCATTGTGATGTCACAAGAGGCTTTATTGTGAGGTCACAATAGATAAATCCATTGTGATGTCACAAGAGGCTTCATTGTGAGGTTCTAAATGAGGTCATCCATTCTGATGTCACAAGAGGCTTCATTGTGAGGTCTCAACTGAGGTCATCCATTGTGATATCACAAGATTCTTCATTGTGAGGTCACAGTTAATGAAATAATTGTGATGTCACAAGAGGCTTCTTTGTGAGGTCACAACTGATGTCATACTTAGTGATGTCACAATAGGCTTCATTGTGAGGTCACAATTGATGAATCCATTGCGATGTCACAAGAGGCTTAATTTTGAGGTCACAATTCATGAATCTATTGTGATGTCACAAGAGGCTTCAATGTGAGATCACATTTGATTAATCCATTGTGATGTCACAAGAGGCTTCATTGTGATGTCACAAGCGGCTTTACTGTGAGGTCACAACTTAGGTCATCCATGTCACAAGAGGCTTGATTGTGAGGTCACAACTGAAGTCATCCATTGTGAGGTCACAAGAGGCTTGATTGTGAGGTCACAATTATTGAATCCATTGTGACGTCACAAGAGGCTTCATTATGATGTCACAATTAATGAATCCATTGTGATATCACAAGAGGATTCATTCTGAGGTCACTTTTGATAAATCCATTGTGATGTCACAAGAGGCTTTATTGTGTGGTCACAACTGAGGTCATCCATTTTGATGTAACAACTGAGGACATCCATTGTGATGTCACAAGAGGCTTCATTGTGAGGTTCCAATTGATGAATCCATTGTGATGTCACAAGAATCTTCACTGTGAGGTCACAATTGATGAATCCAGTGTGATATCACAAGAGGCTTCATTGTGAGGTCAAAATAGATGAATCCATTGTGATGTCACAAGAGCCTTCACTGTGAGGTCACAATTGATAATTCATTGTGAGGTCACAAGGGGCTTCATTGTGAGGTCTCAACTGGTTCACCCAAATTGTAGTCAAAGAGGCTTTCATTTGAGGTCACAATTGATGAATCCATTGTGATGTAACAGCAGGCTTCATTGTGAGGTCACAATTGATGAATAAATTGTGATGTCACAAGTGGCTTCTCTGTGAGGTTACAACTTAGGTCACCCATTGTGATGGCACAAGAGGATTCATTGTGAGGTCCCAACCAAGGTCATCCATTGTGATGTCACAAGAGTCTTCATTGCGAGGTCACAATTGATTAATCCATTGTGATGTCACAAGAGGCTTTATTGTGAGGTCACAACAGAGGTCATCCATTGTGATGTCACAAGAGGCTTCATTGTGAGGTCACAATTGATGAATCCAATGTGATGTCACAAGAGGCTTCATTGTGAGTTCACAACTGAGGTCATCCATTGTGATGTCACAAGAGGCTTCAATATGAGGTCACATTTGATTAATCTAATGTGATTTCACATGAGGCTTCATTTTGGGGTCAAAACAGAGGTCATCCATTGTGATGTCACAAGCTGCTTCACTGTTAGGTCACAACCAATGACATCCATTGTGATGTCACAAGAGGCTTCATTGAGAGGTCACAACTGAGGTCATCCATTATGATCTCTATCACGGTGCGTTTATCCCACTTATAGGAAAATCGCTGGGTGCTGAAAATAAGAAAAAAGCGCCGATCGGGTCCTTCGTATATATTTAACATACAGCAGTATTAGGAAAGGTGCTCACCTTTTTGAGCTGTACTGGATAAACGGTACAGCTCGTCTTAGCGCTTTGTCTCTTAGTATAGAGACTCTTTCTCGCAGCAGCTCCGGTCCCGCTTCCCGCCTCCAGTCCACGAGGACGCCGAGGAGTATGCTTGGGAAAACTATAGTTATCAAAACAAAGCCTGTACGGGTTTGCTAGAAACTAAAAATGGGAACATTGGTGGGAACTAGAGCGCTCTGTTTTAAGTATTTTAGCACAAATAAGCTTGCAAAATGGGTAAGCTAAATTTATTTACAGCATATAACGCGTTTCGCGAGTCTCAAGCTCGCTTCCTCAGATATGATACACAGAACACACTGCAGTGACTACTTATACTATCAGCTTCATAGCGAGGCTGAATGGATACTACAAGTCCATTCACAAAAAGTCCATTCACAATTCTTCAAGTGTTGCAAGATCTACAATATATGCTGTGTACAAAAAATATATGCTTTTTTCAAATGATACACATTATTTAACATTTTAGTAAACAATTCATATCAATATACAATATATAAATATTATGCATATAAATTTTTTTTTAATTACATATCATAAAGATATTAAAAAATATATATAATAAAAGTATACACAAAACTTAACAATAAAAAAAGGAATTTAATTAATAAAATTATGACTATAAAAATATATATATATATACTATCCACAATTTAAAAAACAATTCCGTTAAACTTAGGATATAGTTTGGAACCAAGACATTATTTTAGTTATTTTTTATTTTTTATTTTCTAAAAGATAGCATCCTGAACTTCGTTTAGGCCATGAGGTTTCAAGGTGTTTAATCTGTACATCCAATAGACCTCTCTTCTACTAAGCATGTCAGCTCTATTGGAAACAGTGTCAGGAATACGCTCTATTGGCTGTATAGAGAATTCAGGTTCATTCAAGTTATGCACCGCTACAAGATGTCGGGGAAGACTATAAATTAGTCTGCCATGTCGGATGTCGTACCTGTGGTTGACTAACCTACGGGAAAGTTTAGTAGATGTCTTACCCACGTATTGAGCCCCGCATTTACAAGTTATCAAATAGACAACGTGATCACTTGAACATGTCAGATTACTTTTCATTTTAAATACTTCTTTTGTGGATGAAGATGTGAAAGTGTTGCTTGTAACTATTAACTGACAGCACTTGCAAATGGGGCTGTTACATGCACTATAACCATTCATTTCCCCCTTTTGATTTTTTTCTTCATTTTTACCATTCATATTATGCTGTTTAAGTTTCGAAGGTGCTAGTATATTTTTTAAAGTGCGGGATCTCCTATAAATAAAGTGCGGTTGTGCAGGGATAGCGTCTTTTAATCCCGGATCTCGAAGTAAAATATTCCAATGTTTCTGCACGATATCTTATAAGCTCCTAAATTAACTATTGTGGGTTGTAATAAAACTCAAGCTAAAATCCTTTTTATTTTTCTGTTTTTTATCAGTTTTAAGATACTGTTCCTGTGTTTGACTCGCTGCTTTTTCTCTAGCTCCCTTTAAGAGCTCATTAGGGTACTTTCTCTGTTTGAATTTTTCGGTGAGTGTATCAGCTTGTATTTCAAAGATTTTTTCATCAGTGCAGTTTTTCTTTAACCTACGGTATTGGCCGAAAGGTATGTTCCTGACCCGTTTCCTTTGATGGTTGGAACTAAACAATAAATAATTATTTGAGTCAGTTTTTTTAAAAAAGGTTTTGTATAAAAATTTATCTTTTTATATGTATAAATTTAAATATATGAAATCAAGTTCAGAATTACTGACTGTAGATGTAAATTTGATCTCCCAAGTATTTTTATTTAAAAATTCTACAAAATTCTTAAAAGTATCAGGCGACCCCTTCCAAATAAATATGAGGTCGTCTATAAAACGCTTGTAATAAATTATCTGATTGTAAAATGGGTTATTGGTACCCAGAATAAAATGACTCTCGAACGCCCCCATAAAAAGGTTAGCCAGCGATGGAGCCACCCTGGTCCCCATCGCTGTGCCTATTTGTTGATGATAGTGGGCGGAGTTATATGTAAAAAGATTATTTTTTAAAATGAAATTTAATCCCTTTAATAAAAAAATCCTAAAATCGTCAGAAAATGCTGATTCTTTCTTAATATAGCTTTGAACTGCCTCCAATCCTAGTTCGTGTCTAATATTTGAGTATAAAGAGGTTACGTCTAAAGATGCCAATATATACTCCTTATTCCATTTCATACCGATTACATCCTTTAATACAGAGTCGGAGTCCCTCAAAAAACTAGGTAACTGTTCGACCAAAGGCTGAAGTTGTAGGTCTATAAAGTGTGAGAGGTTTGAAAGAACAGAATTGATCCCCGATATTATTGGACGACCTGGGGTATTATCTATGTCCTTGTGAATTTTGGGTAAATGGTAAAAGAAAGGAACAGATGGGTTTTGAATTACTAAAAACATTTTTTCTTCTTTTGTAATAATATTATCCTCCAAATTTTTTAGGATAAAATTCTCATATACATTTTTTAATTTTTCATGAACATCTGGTGAAACTTTTTTATAATAAAGCTCGTCATTAAGTATCCTTAAAGCTTCATTGTTATAGGTTTCGTAATCCAGGACTACTACTGCTCCCCCCTTGTCTGCACTTTGAATAACTATATCTCTATTTTCAGATAATTTTTTTAGAGCCATGTTTTCCTTTTTATTAAGATTCGGTTTAGAGGGTAGTTCTCTTTTCATTTTCCTTAGATCTTCCGTAACGAAGTCTAGGAATACAGGGATATAGTTTCCTTGAGCTGTCAGGGGGTAAAATTTTGATATGGGTTTAACTTTCCCCAGTCTGCCTGTAGTAGATGATTCCTCAGGTGTATCTCCATCAGGATTGTTTTTTTCGGGATTATTTTTGTAGTTTATCTTTTTATTAAAAAACCGCTTTAGTGTTAATTTTCTGATAAATTTATGTAAATCTTGGAAAACTACAAAGTCGTCGATTTTGTTGTCTGGAAGCGAGCTTGAGACTCGCGAAACGCGTTATATGCTGTAAATAAATTTAGCTTACCCATTTTGCAAGCTTATTTGTGCTAAAATACTTAAAACAGAGCGCTCTAGTCCCCACCAGTGTTCCCATTTTTAGTTTCTAGCAAACCCGTACAGGCTTTGTTTTGATAACTATAGTTTTCCCAGTCATCCATTATGATGTCACAAGAGGCTTCATTGTGAGGTCACAACTGAGGTCATTCATTGTGATGTCACAAGAGGCTTCATTGTCAATGTCGCAATAGATGAATCCATTGGGATAGGGAGATGTCTCCGTAGAAAATAAAGACTGAAAGGTCTACTTTCTGGAGATAAGGGAATATTAGGTGGACTAGAGCGCTAGATGAAGAAGAAGCACAATGGCTTGAAAAGACTATAACATTAAGGGATTTATTAAAGAGAGCACATTATGCATTTCACGGGTTCGTACCCACTTCCTCAGGTCTGAGGTAGCGGGTACGAACCCGTGAAACGCGTAATGTGCTCTCTTTAATAAATCCCTTAATTTTATAGTCTTTTCAAGCCATTGTGCTTACTTTTCATTTAGCGCTGTAGTCCATTTAATATTCCCCAATCTCCAGTAAATAGACTTTTTAGTCTTTATTTTCTACGGAAACATCTCCCTATCGTACCCCTCGGCGTCCCTCGTGGACTCAGACGGCGGGAATCAGGACCGGGAGCTGCTTATCCTCTCAACGGAGGACACTACGAACGCACATACGAGCTGTACCGTTTCTTGTACAGCAGAAATAGGTGAGAACTTTTTCATTCATTCTATAAACAGTGCTCCATACATAGGACCCGACTGCGCTTTTCTCTTCTTTGCAGCCTCCGTACTCCCCTGGGGTTTATTCCTTAAAAGAATACTTTTGTATGAATCCATTGGGATGTCACAAGAGGCTTCATTGTGAGGTCACAATTCATGAATCCATTGTGATGTCACAAGTGGCTTTATTCTGAGGTCACTAATGATAAATCCATTGTGATGTCACAAGAGGCTTCATTGTGACGTCACAACTGAGGTCATCCATTTTGATGTCACAATTGAGTTCATCCATTGTGATTTGAAAGTGTTCCTCCTGGTGTCCAAGTGGGATATCAAGCTGCAAAGAAGAAAAGCGCAGTCGAGTCCTTTATAACAAAAGCAGAGGTGAAGGTAAATGCAGCGCACTCACCTATTTCTGCTGTACTAAACACGGTACAGCACGTATAAGCGTATGGTAGTTTAAAGTTCCCGGCTAAAGGAAAGAGCAGCTCCGAGTCCTGATTCCCGCTGTCTTTGTCCACGTGGGACGCCGAAGAATACGATCAGAAGAGGTCCAGGCAGTGGGTATGGCCAAGTACGGTCAAAACCACTGACCAAGGAAAGGGAATAACTAAGTGGACTAGAGCGCTAATAGTACAACTAAGCAAGTACGCTTACATTGAAAATAATTAGGGATTTATTTAAAGTGCATAAATGGACAGTAAAATGACGCGTTTCGCGGGTGCAACCCGCTTCCTCAGATCTGTCGAACAGTTGAAATAGACTGGTTTAAATACCCTCATTCTCAAAATGAGGCTATACACGTAAACATACACTGGTTCATAGAGAAAATAGCTGCAATGGGTATGCATAGATCCAATAGTAAATAGCAAAAATAGCAGATAACAACAATGTATGGCAATATATAAACATAATCTAATCACTGTACAGACTAGATACAAAATATGCACAATTTAAAACTCCAATTATTCAATGATTTACATATAATATTCTAATCTAAAAATTATAAATTTTTAATAAAAAACTAAATTGAATAAAAATACAACCATACTTTAAAAAAGTGAAAAAATGTAAAAAATACAGTTTAAAATACAAAAATTTTCAAATAAAAGATGTACTATAAATTATTACCTAAAAAAATGAGAAACAATCATGTAAAATCCCGAGGTCAAATTAAAAAGGGGAACATCCTGTACCTCATAAGACCGTGGGGTCTCAGGCTTTTCAACTTATAATCCAGTATCCCTTCTTTTTTTGCTAAATAAATGGCCCGATCCACTGCTTCCCTCGTAATTCTTTCTAGGGGCCCTGGATAGAAAAAATTAGGCTCCCAAAATCCCAAATGTCCCTTTAAAAAAAAGATGTGGGGGTACCCCCTATTTTATGAGGTTTTTTAAAGTCTAATATCGTTCGTTAAATTACTAGCCTTTGGGAAAATTTAAAGTGGGAAGTTTTCCCGACGTAATAAAAATTACCCCCCGGTACAGGTTAATAATAATTAATAATTTTATTTCTATAGCCGCCAACATTTTTCCCGCACCCACTTTACAAATTAAAGGGTAAAAAAAATCCCAGTCCATTACACTTTAAAAATCACTTAAAAAATGAGACAAAGGTGTGGGGGGCCCTGCTCGTGAGAGTTTACAATCTATTAGGGTTTTAGGGGGTGAAACTTTAGGGTAAAAAAAAAAAAAAAAAAAAAAAAAAAGAAAAAAAAAAAAAAAAATCCCAAATTTTTCAAGGGCCCAAAGCCATTTTTTAATAAAAGGAGGGGTTTAAATGAAAAAGGGGTTTAAACCCTGCCCCCCAGCTTGTTAAACTTTATACGATATTTCCCCGGGGGTGAGTGCCCAAGTGCGGGGAAGTGACGATGTGTGTATAGAAGTTAGGGATCTTGGTGGGCCGACCGAGAAGATGTTTTTTCAGGGCCCTTTTTAAAAATTGGGGGTTTTGTGAATGTGCCTGTTTGCCCCCCCGGGTAGAAATATTCCAGGGGAATTGGTGGCAGGGTGTGAAATCTTGTAGCCGGGAAAGGGAGGTTCGGATGATTGAGGGAAGGGTAGTTGATACCCATCAGAAGAGGGAGAAAAGGGTTTAGGGCGGTAGACAGAGACTTTGGGAGGAGATGTAGGGGGGAGCCAGCCCCCTTTTGGAGGTTTTAGGGTTTTTAAAGAGTGCTGAGTTTTATAATGTATCCTTTTTTTTTTATTTGGTTGGGGAAAAACCAAAAAGTGCAGTGACTGACACAGGGTAGGGGGCATCAGTATAGGGCGGGGAGAGAAAGACAAGCCGGGCTGCTGAAAATTCTGGAAGTTTGGGGAGAGGGGAGAGTTTGCAGAAAAGGGGAGCCCGAAAAGGGCAAGGAGTTGCAGTGGGTAAAAGACGAAAAAGAAAAAAAAACAAAATAATGAGAGTTTGAGTGTTTCCAAAAAGTAAAGAAATGGACAGTTTTTGGGAGATATTTTTTGAGGTGCAGGTGACAGGAGCGGAAAGGGATTGGATATATGGGGAGAAGGTAAGATCGAACCCAATAAAACCCCTAGACGCGGGCCTCCCCTGCCTAGGGAAAGGGTTTTGGTTTACCACAAAGAAAAGAAATAGGGGGGGGGGGGGGGGTTGGTTATTAAATTGGCGGAAAGACAAGAAAGTTCAGTTTTTGTGAGGTTTAGTTTCAGATGGAGAGGGGCCCATGATGCAGAAAACAGCGGCCAGCAGTAAATGGTGTTTTGTAGCTTTGGCGGGGAGTGATTTTCACGGGAGGAGGTGTATAATTGGGTGTAAACCCGCATAGAGATGGTTATGGAAAAAAAATCTTTGATGGTTTGTCCAATGGGGGCTGTGTCCCAAATAAAAAGGGAGGGGGGGGAACTAGAACTGATCCCTGGGCCCCCCAAAACAGAAGAGGAAGAGGAGAGGAGGTGGAACCAGAAAAACGAGACACTGAAGGGAAGGGGGTCAGAAAAGGTTAGGACGAAAAACCAAGGGGGAGACCCGGGAGTCCTGGAGGCCAATGGGGGCTGACCCCATGCTGAGGAGAATTTTGGTGATCCACATTTCCCAAAATGCTGGGGAGAGATCCAAGAGAAGAAACAATAAAGTATTTTCCCCCTGGGGATTTTGTGTTAGGAGGGCCCTTTTGGGTTAAAAAGAAAATTAAAAATAATGCTAGTGCAACTGATTTTTTCCCTTTTATTTTAAAAAAACCTCACCAGTTGCTGTAGAGCTAAAAGTAGTGTTGTGACAATTGCTTACACCCATTTGCAGATTGGGTTTTATTACAGTGATTCAAATTTAGAAATTAAATTTTTTTTTGGGTAACGACATTTGTTTAAAAAATTTTTATTTAGGGAATTTTTAAATTTTGATGGTTTTACTTTTATTACCATTTTGTTTTTTTTTAAAAGTGTGATAACATCAAATACCCCCCCATCCCTGCAGTTTTTAAAGGTTTTTTTTACACGTTGTAGATGGGGTTAATTCGTCCGCAAACCCCATAATTTAATTAAAATGTCCTAATCATCCCAAAAACACTTCTTTTTTGGGAAAGGGAAATTTCCCCTTTCCTGGCTTTGAGACTGTTTTCACCCCAATCAATTAAAGGGTTTTTAAATTTTTCCTCCAAACCCCTTCTTCATTTGTTTTAAGGGACGGGCCCATGGAGATCAAAGGGATGGGACCCCCCTTTAGTGAACTCCAGCCCTAAAAAATTTTAAGCCTAAAATTTTAAAAATTTTGTGTAAAGCCCTGGACCCTTTTTTGACACTACTTAACCTCAAAGAAATCCCCTTTTTCAAAAATTGTTTTTTTTTGTAAAATTTTAAAAGCCCTCCTGATTCCCCCCTAACGGTGAGAGCCGTGCTGCCGTTCAGCCATTTTTAAAACAGGAGGTTAAAGCTGCCAGACTTTACAGTGGGTGCGGTGAGGGGACCAGGCTAGCTTTTCCTGTCATCTATTAAAACGCAGGTTCAGCAGCCGGGGCCCAAGAGAAAAAGGTGGGTGCGGTGAGACCCCAGGCTCGGGGGCCCCGTATCAAATTAACAGGGATAAAAATGCCCTTTTGGACGAAGCAAGGGAAAAAAGTTTTTCCGAACCCCAGAGTGGGGGGAAGGGAAGTGTGAGGGAAAAAGACCTCCACCCTTTCCCTCAGTACACCAGTCAAGTGGGTAGCGCTTGCCCTTCCATAGGGAGTGGGGCCCCAATTTGAGCTTTAAATTTTGGAAAAATTTTTTGGGGGTTTAAACGCTCTGTTCCACCCAGGCCCCCCTTTTTCTTGGCATTATTTTTTCATTTTACTAAACGTGCTGGGGGAAAAATTGTCTCTGTTTTTTGTTCCCCCTTTCCGTGCCCCCAATACCCCATGTCCCTAAATTTAACCTACATCTGGCAAGTTTTCCTTACCCCCCCTTGTACAATTCAGGGAAATTTTTTTTTTAACAGCTATTTTTAAAAACAAGTTTTTTTGGTTTTTTAAATTCTAGAAAACACATTTTTTTAAATGGGATGAAACCCCACCATGTCTTTGTTTCTCTTTTTTAATTATTAAATGGGTTGTTCAATACAGGGATTGATACCAATGTTAAAAATCTTGCAAAACAAGTCATTTTGCCAAAATGTGCCATTAACCGTGTCCTACCTATTCCTGTTTCTGAAAGCAAACCCTCCCCCTTTAGCCCCCCTCTTGCCCCTTTTTGAAGAACAAAATTTTCCCGTTAGAAAAAACATTTTTTTATAATAAAAGGGCTGTTTGTATTGCTGCATGTCACAGCAAAATTTCCCCCAAAAAAAATTAAAACATTTACCCCCCGAGCCCCTTTTTTTCAATTTTGAAAAAACAAATGTCTTTTTAGAAACCAAAATTTTTTTTAGAAAGAAACCCGTTGGGATTGCTGCATTTCAAAGCAGGCATTTTACAAAAAAAAAATTTTAAAAAGGGTTCTAAACCCCTGTTTAAAAAATTTTGAGGGGGGGAGAGAAATGCCACTTAAAAGCCACATTTCTGTTCCCAAAAGGACCATGGAATTTTTTTTGCTGTATCTCACAGAAAAATGACCCCCAAAAAATTTTTTAAATATGATTTCAAACCCTAAATTTAAAAAATTTTGGGTGGGAAAATGCCAATTGAAGCCACATTTCTGTTTTCCCAAAAAACCATAATTTATGTGTATTACAAACAAAAAAGGGGGGGGGGGCCCCAAAACCATTTTAAAATGCGAAAATTCTAAAGGGGGAAAGTGAGTAAATTTGGGAAAACGGTGTTGTCATGAAAACCCTTTCTGTCTTTTAACCCCCCCCCCCGTCCCCCCCCCCCCCCCCCCCCCCCCCCCCCCCCCCCCCCTCACAGCAAAAAACCCGCAAAATGAAAATGTTTGGGGAAAAGAGGGAAAAAAAAATTTTCAGTAAGAAAAGGGTCAATTTTTAAAAAAAAAAGGGTTTTTAAGAGGACCCTTTCTGTTTGAAAGGAATGTGAAAGTAGACCCCCGGGGAAATAATCGGTGATCCCCCGACAATTGGGGCCACCAAAAAATCATCGGATCCTGCCTGGGTTTATCTTGATGAAAGTCAAACGATTTGTGGAAAGTCGGAAGCCCTTTGTTTGTAATGAAATCCCAGCTGTGCTGAAGGTCCCCTCAGATATGACGTGGCCCGTTTGGGGAAAAGGGCAAACCCCCTATGGGGTGTTTGGGGAGCGAGCTCGGGGGCCCTTCGTCCATTTTGGGAAAACCCCAAAAAGTCTATTGGGGCCGGAACACATCCAAAAACATCGGTGTTGAAAAACCGCAGATAGTCGTGCACCATGATCTTTAAGCCCGGTCTCTGTGTGTTGGATGTGTGCCCTGAAATTTCATGGGTTTGGTGAAAGGGGGTAAATTTAAAAATTGCCAGGGTAAAAAATTAGGCTTCTGCCAAAAAGCCTGCCCGCTGCCGCTACGGTACTTTGGGACTCTAAAGCCTTTTCCCGCGCTTTATGTTGTTCCACCGTGAATTTTGAAGAACGTGAAGCGACGCAACAGATGTCTCCAGTTGATCAATCAGCAAGGGGCTCCTTTTCCCCGAATTTTTTCTTCTATTTGGGTGGGTGGAAAGGAAAGTTTTGGGGTTTTGTTTTTAAAACCCCCCCCCAGGATCCAAAGGGGGGGTGGCCCCCCAAATAACGTTGTTTTTTTTTTTTTGATGGCCTTTAAAGTGAGGAAACATGTTGGAGGGGAAATGGTGCATCCAAGCCCCCTCATGTGGGGAGATGGAGCCTTGTTTTTCCCCAAACCCCTGGGTCGAGGAGCCACTAGCAAATGAAATTTTCCCCACTTCCTCCTCCTCCTCAAATTCGGGGGCCCAAAAAACTTTCCAAAAAGGGAGGGGGCGTCGGTTAAAAGTCGGTTGTCTAGGGAAAACCTCCCCCTCCTCCTCCTTATTCTCCGCTTCCTCCCGGCTCAGCCCCTTTAACCAGCCCTGACTTTCCTGAGATGATTCCCCCCGAGAGGGTTTTTTTTGGCTTGGGCCCTTCCCCCCTACCCTTTAACCCCCCAAACCCCCCCCAAAACCCCCCCCCCCCCCTGCCTTAAAAAAAAAAAAAAAAAAAAAAAAAAAAGGAAAAAAAAAACCCCCGATAAAAATTTAGAAACTGTTTGGGCCCTTTGGATTCAAAGGAGAGGGAAAAGGGTCCGTGTCCCCCCAAAACTGTGTCCGTCTCCTCCCCCCCCGTTGTGGGGCCCCCCCCCCCCCCCCCCCCCCGGGAATGTTTTTTCAAGGGGTCCAACGATCGTTTCCCCAAAAACTAAAGATCACCCACCAAAGCCCCATTGGGGGGACAAGGGCATCCCTCCGCCCCTGACCCCCTTTTTGGGGGCTTCTTCAAAACTGGCCCAAAGGGTGGGGGCCCGGGGGTCTTTCACCTGCCTCCCCCTCCCTTTGGGGGCTTTAACAAAGAGGTCCCCCCACCGGCCGTTGTCAGGGCCATGTGTCACTTTTTTATTTTTACGGGAATGGGCATTGGCCCCCCTGTGCCACAATCGCTGGAGAAAGTGGAGGGTGGGAAATTTCCCCCGTGTTTCCAAGTAACAATGAGAAAGGTTGACGGGGAGGCCAAGCCCGATGCTGCAAAGCCGCCCCCCCGGCGGGACGAAAACGGGGGTGCAAACGGGGAAAATGCGAACTTAACTTCGAGCCTTACTTTAGCAGGCGTCCCGGACCCGGGGAGCTCTTTAGAAATTTTTTGGGGCGACAAGGTTAAAGACCCTGTTTCCAGGCAAGGGATGTGCTCCCGGGTACCCGACTTTAAGGGCCCCCCCAGCGATTTTGCCGTTAAACGAACCCCAAACCCCCTTGCCTGGCACAAGGTTTTGTTTAAACCCAACCAGGCTCGGTCTCGTTTTCGGAGAGCCTTTCCCCAGCACCCCGACCCGTGTGTGGGGCGGTCCCCCAAGGGCGATTAAATTTTTAACAGGCCTGGTTTCTCGGGCACGTGATGCCCCCAGAGGACCTTGGGGGGGAAAAAACCCCGCACAATCCCTGCGGTTTTGAAGGGGTGTGTGCCGAGCCGAAAAGCCCCGTCACCCCACAGGGGGGACATCCACCCCGTCACCCAGTGGGGGGTCACGAGAAATAGCGGCCTTGGGGTGGGTTACTTGTCCCCTGTGTCGGTTTGGGCAGATGGACTTTTTTCCCGGGCCCCAGATGCAGAAAACGAGCTTGAAATTTTTGTGACACGTGGTGGCCAGGGCAGGGAGGGCTTTTTGGCAAAGAAATTCCCATGTCGGCATCTGGTTTTTGGGGGAGGCAAGGGCATGCGTGGCGGAACCCATCTGTGTCCACCAGAGGGAAAAGGCAACATTTCCAGGCCAAAGCCTGGCAATCCCGACATTCAGGCTTTTGCTTTGGGATGGTTTTGGGTTAAAGTGTTTCTTGCTCCAAAACCTGAAAGACAGAAGGGGCTGTAGACTGGCGCTGTAGGGCGTGCAGGTCATCAAATGGCGGGGGGAAAAAGGGTTGGATGGGTTTTGGGTGGGCTGGTGGTACTGGCGGGTGGGGGTGAGCGGGGCTGACCCCTGATCTGACTCTGGGGACAGGGGCAGTGGGGAACGCTTGGGGGGCGGAGGAGGAGGGGCAGAGCAGAGGGTGTGACAGTGGTTGGGGGCCCCGGGTCGGTCGGGCCTTTTTTTGGCAAGTGTTGCCTCCATTTCAACTCTTGCATTGGGCTGCATGTTACTAGAAATGTTGTTGGTGGTTAAACACCAAAGGTCTTGCCTCTTTTTTAGCGTTTTGGAAAAGGCGGCATATGACCGCGGGTGAATCAGAGGCTTGCTCAAAGAAGGCCCAGGTTGAGAGGTCCTGGCCTTTTTGACGCGATAACGGGGAGGGGGTTTGCGCTGACGTGGCTGGGGAATCTGTCAGCGGCTTCTGCGCCCGTTTCCCCCTTTTGAGGGGGGGGCCCCTTTATGCATCCCCCTGTCTTCCTCTGTCCGTGATAAAGCGCTCGCAAGCAAATTTGCTGAAAAGACCATGTTGGATCCGCAAGTGTATCATCATCATCAACAAGGTGAGTTCGTGCCCTGAAATTCTGCATCCAGGAGTGCGGGTACAAGCAAGAGGGATGAAGGGGTTTTGGGGGGAAACCCCCGGGGGATTTTTACAGATTGCCGGGGTTTTTCTCCCCCTCGATGGCTCAGTTTAAAATGGGGTCAGAGCAGAGAAAATCTCCCCCTTTGGCCTGTTGATTTTTAAAAGCCTTTGACCCCCAAAGAATTTGTCATCAAAAAGGTCTTCAGAAAATGGATTTCCCCAGTGGGGGTACACGAGTTGAATTTGGGCTGCTTTATGTTGGACGGGGTGTGATGAGAATTTGTGGCCCTGACTGGGGGAGAGGGGGTAAGACTGCTGGATGCAGGTTGCATTAACCATGAAGCGATTGGGGGCGCTGTTCGTTCGAGATTTACAGGGCCCTGACCAGCGATGACAGGCCTGCGGTCCTGCAAACTGATGATCCGCTGGGTGGTGTTGTCGCCAGCCCCTGGAAGGAGTACCTTTCTCGTACCTTTTTCTATGTCCCTTTCCCCCCCTTTGCTGCTTACACCTGAATTTGCTCCTGTTTAGAAAAATTTTGAGAAGGTATGGAAAGGTTTGGAAGTCTCTTTTTAAAAGATGCAAATCACAGCTTTCAATTCCCCAAATAAAACAAAATTCTGTATTCAAACTTAACTGCAAAGTAGATTATCAACAAGTTGACTGACCAAAAGTGAAAAAAAAAACCTGTCTGAAATGTATCGGATATTAAAAAGGGATTTTTGGCCCTTTCAATTCACCCGTGGTGAAAAAAATTGGTATTAAATTTAATGCAAAGTAGATCTATCAACAAAGTTGACTGACCCAAAAATGAAAAAAACCCTGTCTGAAAAAGTATGGTATTAAAAAAGGGTTTTTTGGCATATCAGAACCTGTGGTGATACAAAATTTTGGATTCAAATTTTAATTAAGGTGGCTCTATCAACACAAATGGCCTGCCCCCAAATGAAAAAAAACATGTATTGAAATGTTACGGGGTAATAAAAGTTTTTTTTTGGACCCTTTAACCTGTGGTGATACAAAATTGCTGTACAAAAATTTAATGCAAGGTGGTATATCACAAGTGGACTGGGGGAAAAATTTAAAAAGAAACCTATTAAATGTATACTGAAATAAAAGTGGAGTTTTGCACCCAACAGAAAAACCTGCAGTACTAGAAAAAATCTGTATCCAATATAAGGCAATGAAAAGTCTAAACAAAATTTTGGCTGTAAATTCCAGTTTCTTTATAAAGTTGTCTGGTTCAACCCCGGGCCCCCCCCCCTCCCCCGTGTTTTACGCGGTAGATGCTCCCTTTAAATTCTCGTAAAACCTAAATCTGCAAATCTTGATCTAAAACTTCTAAGGTCACGCTAAAAGTGGCTGTCCTGTGAAAAAAAAAGAATAATTTCGCTGAGGTTGTAGTTTGTTGCCAGAAATCTTCATAAAATCATGGATAGAAACACCAACACTGAATAAAATAAGATTACGTACTGTACCCCGCAGTACAGTTTATATTTAAAAAAAAAAAAACCTTTTTTTTTATGGTGGGTTCAGGAAACTTACTTGTTTTATTGCTTTTGTAGGATTGTGACCTTTTGTCCAATATATCAGTTTACTCTGATTACACACTCCATCACTTCCATCGCATAGATAGTCTGTAGGGACCACAAACATGCCCTTAATACATTTAATCCAAAACAAGCTACTTCTAATTTATTAGTGCTTCACTCACAAGTGGACTCCAGTGACAGAGGGAAAAAAATACAAACAAGTCCTTGCGAAAGTTCTCCTCCAGAAAATATAAAATTTCTGTTTATAAAAATTTTTTGTGATAATTCAAATCTACAGTTTCAAAAGATGCACTATATGTTCAGATATTACCACTAAGGATTACTATGTGTGAATAGTAAATGAGAGTAGTAAAGGGGAATGAGCCCCTTTCTAAGAACAAAATGTAAATAAGTTACATCTATTCATCAGAATTTACTGCTGTGGAATATGTAGAAGCCAACGCTGTGCAATCTTGTATTACCTAGAAGGTCTTCTCTTTCCAGACACATTATAAATTATGTATACGTGGATATAAAAATCAGGCTACTGATGTCTTAAAGACTTCCCTAGTCACGTAGCTTGGGTTTGTTTAAATCTATGATGAGAATTAAACATTAGTATTAGCTCCTACTCCTCTCGTATTTCTTGCTTTTCTATTTTCATCCTTATTTTTTTCTCCTTTATTTTTCCCTCTAATATCTTTTTAATACCTCTTCGTCTTTTCCTCTTCTCCTTCACCCTTGTCCTCTTTATTCCCTCTTTTATCCTTCTCTCCTTATTTCACTCCCACGCTCCTCCATAACTTAATTTTCTTCTTCTTCCCTTTCTTATCTTATTTTACCCTACATTTCTCTGCCTTTTCTTTCCCTTTTTTCATAATTCACCTCGGTTTTTCTTAATTCTTCCTCTACCCTACTCTTTTTTGTCTCCTTTGTTCCGTCTTACTTCTCCATCTCTTCTTCTTTTCTTTCCTATTCTTCTCTTCCTTTCTGCCATCATGAGTTTTTATCATTGCCTTATCTTCTTTACATTCATCTTTTTTCTCTTCCCCCTTTCTTTAGCTTAATACTTCTATACTAGTGTTGAGCGATTATTATCGACAAAGTTGAAATCGGCACAGTTTTTATGTTGATCGAAATTTTTAGATCATGCGATAATTTAGGTTAAAATCTGTGCATCATCTATTAAGATCGCGCCATTTTCGGAGCTTCCTGTCATTTTGGCGGCCAGCAAATCAGCTTACAGAATAGAGCAGGGTGAGATGTGTGTGCGACGTCATGACTGGGATGTGTATGGTTGCGATTGGCTGGAAAAATCACATGACCTCGTTTTACATAGAACAGCGTTTCCTGTTCAGCCTCAGTGTCTCTCAGCGTCTCAGAGCAGAAGGACGTGCGCTCTGCTTGTGTCCAAACAGCTCAGCGAAATTATTATTTTTCTTCACAGAGAAACCTCTACTATTAGCTGTGATCCTTACAATTTAGTTAGATTAGAGATTGGAAGATTTTATGTAGTTAGCTAGAGAATTTTAAAGGAGCATCTACCGCTGTAAAGTCACGGTGGGGAGCGGGGGGGGGCCCTCGCGGGCGAACACAGACAAGCTCTATAAAGAATACTGGATAAAGTTCACCAAGACTTAGTGTAGACATTGCACTGCAATAGCTTTATTATTAACAGTTTTCTATTGAAATATTTCCTGGATATTGGGCAGCCTGAACTTATAGGATACACATCTTTTCTAGTAACTGCAGGTCTCTTTGTTAGGTGCAAAACTCCACTTTTATTATCAGTATACATTTCAGATAGGTGTTCATTTTCAATTTTGCCCATTCCACCTTTGTTGATATATCCACCTTGCACTTAAATTTGAATCCAGCAATTTTATAGTCACCACAGGTGAATTGAAAGGTGCCAAAAAATATCTTGTATTATACGAATACATAACAGATACGTGTTTTTTTACTTTGGCGCACTACAGCTTTGTTCATTGAGGCAGCTTGCACTTAAATCTGAATCCAGCAATTTTATAGTCACCACAGGTGAATTGAAAGGTGCCAAAAATATCTTGTATTATACGAATACATAACAGATACGTGTTTTTTTTACTTTGCCGCACTACAGCTTTGTTCATTGAGGCAGCTTGCACTTAAATTTGAATCCAGCAATTTTATAGTCACCACAGGTGAATTGAAAGGTGCCAAAAATATCTTGTATTATACGAATACATAACAGATACGTGTTTTTTTACTTTGGCGCACTACAGCTTTGTTCATTGAGGCAGCTTGCACTTAAATCTGAATCCAGCAATTTTATAGTCACCACAGATGAATTGAAAGGGGCCAAAAATATCTTGTATTATACGAATAATAACAGATACGTGTTTTTTTACTTTGGCGCACTACATCTTTGTTTATTGAGGCAGCTTGCACTTAAATCTGAATCCAGCAATTTTATAGTCACCACAGGTGAATTGAAAGGTGCCAAAAATATCTTGTATTATACGAATACATAACAGATACGTGTTTTTTTACTTTGGCGCACTACAGCTTTGTTCATTGAGGCAGCTTGCACTTAAATTGGAATCCAGCAAATTTTTTAGTCACCACAGGTGGGAATGATAGGTGCCAAAAATACTGTTTATTATCCGTATACATTTGACAGGGGC
>JAODAL010060619.1:0-20794 GCA_025379985.1 Phyllomedusa bahiana | reverse complement strand
CCTGTCGATTGAGAGACTGGCGCTGGGAAACGCTTGGGGTGGCGGGGGGAGGAGGAAGGCGGAGGACAGAGGGTGTGACAGTGGTTGGAGGCCCGGGTCGGGTCTGGCCTTTTTTGGCCAAGTGTTCCCTCCATTTAAAATAATGCATTCGCTGCATGTGACTAGACATGTTGGTGGTGGTTAACCATTAAGGTTCTTGCCTTATTATGCGTTTTACGGCAAAGGCGGGCATATGACATCGCTGGGTGAATCAGAGGCTTGCTCAAGAAAGGCCCAGGCTTGAGAGGTCTGGACCTTTTTGACGGCGATAAGCGAGGAGCGGGGGGTTTGCGCTGACCGTGGTGGCGGAATCATATCAGCGGACTTCTGCGACCGCCCTCTCCCTTTTTTGTGGGGGGACCGTATTGACACTACCCATCGTCTTCCTCCTGCCCACTGATGAAGCGCTCGCAAGAAAAATTCTGCGGAAAAAGCCAGGATGGATCCGCAATGTCGTCATCATCATCATCATCAACACAGGTGATTGGTGTCCTGACTTTCTGCACCCAAAGAAGCTGCGGGCTCCCAAGCAAGGGGCACTGCAAGGCGTTGCCGACCGCCGGGATTTTTGCGATTAAACCGGTTTCCCTTTCACCTCCTCTGATGGCATCAGTAACTGGGCGTCAGAGCAGAGAAAAATCATCCTTTTTGGCTCTTGATCTTTTAAACATGCCTTCTGACCCCAAACCCGCATTTTGTCATCAAAGAGGTCTTCAGAAATGGATTATCCACAGTGGTGGGTACACGAGTTTACATTTGGGCTGCTTCATGTTGGACAGATGCTGATGATGCTGATGACGACATTGGTGGCCGTGACTGCGAGGACGAGGAGTTAATACTGCTAGATGAAGGTTGCATTAACCACTGAAGGGGACAGATTGGCGACGATGTTCGTTATTAGATTCACAGGGCCCTGGACCCAGCCGATGACAGGCCTGACGGTCCTGCAACTTTACGATCCGCTGGCATGCGTGTTGTCGCCAAGCACTGGAAGTAGCACCTTCTCTCGTACCTCTTCCTCCATGTGCTACCCCCTCTTTGCTCGCTTACCACCTGCATTTCGCTCCATGTTCAGAAATTATAAAATTTGAGAAGGTATGGAATAGTTTTGGAAAGTCTCTTATTAAAAGACGGCCAAATCACAGCTATTCTCCCAAAACCCTTATCAAAACAAAATTGCTGGATTCAAAAATTAAACTGCAAGGTGTATATAATCAAATGTGGAGTGGGCAAAAGTCCAAAAAACACGGATCTGTTATGTTTTGGTAGAATAAACGGGTATTTTTGCACCTTTTCAATTCACCTGTGGTGAATATAGAATTGATGGTTTGTTTTAAGATTTCCGTTAGATGCTGACGTCAATGAACAGTGGCTGGGTGCGGCAAAAGTCAACTAACACGTAACTGTTATGTTTTCCCCCCCCCCCCCCCCCCCCCCCCCCCACCCCTTATAAATATAAGGTATTTTTTGCACCTTTTTCATTTCACCTGTGTTGAATATAGAATTGCTGTTTTAAGATTTCGTAGATGCCTTGCGTAATGAAACAGTGCTGGGTGGTGCCAAATGTCAAAAAAAAACACCGTAACTGTTATGGTTGTTGATATAATAAACGGTATTTTTTGCATCTTTCAATTCACCTGTGGTGAATATAGAATTGGGGGTTTAAGATATTAGTAGATGCGGGGGCAATGAAACAGGCTGGGTTGCGCCACACAAAAGTACAAAAAAACAGTCAAACATGTTATGTTTTGATATAATAAACGGTGTTTTTTGCACCTTTCAATCAACCTGTGGTGATATAGAATTCGGTTTTAAGGATTTATGTAGATGCTGCGTCCAATGAAACAGTACTGGGCGCGCACATAAGTCAAAAAACACGTAATGTTATGTTTTGATATAATTAACGGTTATTTTTGTGCAAATTTTCAATTCAAATGTGGGGGAATATAGATTGACTGTTTTAGATCCTGAAGTAGAGGATGCGTCAATTGAACTGTGCTGGGTGCGCATATAACGTCAATAAATTCTCGTACTGTGATGTTTTCGTACGATACACGTATTTTTGCAACAAACAACAACTGTGCTGACTACCAAGATTGCTGGTTTGTAATTTAAAGTGAAGGTGGCATATATCAACAGTCACAGGTGTATGGGTTTATAAATTGAAACACCCTATCTGAAATGTTTTACTGTAATAAAAGTGGAGGTTTTTGCAGCTATCAAAGAAGAGAACCTGCAGTTCAATAGAAATGATGTTTATCCAATATAAGTTCAGGCTGCCCAATATCCAGGAAATATTTCATTAGCCATAAACTGGTAATAATACAAAGATATTCCATTACAATGTCTCACTAAGTCCTTCGTGTGATCTTATCAGGTTCTTATAGATAGAGCTTGTCTGTGTTCGCAAGCGGGCCCCACCCCACCCCCCCCCCCCGCTCACCACCACCGTGATTTACAGTGGTTCGATTATCCGCTTTAAAATTCTCTAGCTAACTACAATAAAATGTTCAAATCTCTAACTCTAACATAAATTGGAAGGATCTCAGATAATATTGAAGAGGTTATAATGATGCTGAAATAGACTCAATGTTTCGCTAGCTCGTTTGGCCACAGGCAGAACCGCAGGGTCCATAATCCCTATGAGACGCTGAGACGGACTCTGAGGGCTGAAACCAGGAAACGCTGCTTCTATGTAAAACGATGGTCATGTGATTTTTCCCAGGACAATGAAACCAATTCACAACAGCCCAGTCATGACGTCGCAAACACATCTAACCTGCTCTATTTGTAATTCCATTTGCTGGCCGAAAAAATTACACAGGAAAGCGTACGCAAAAAAGGAGCGATCTTAATAGATGATGGCCAGATTTTACCTTAATTATCGCATGATCTGGAAATTTCGATTCTCCTAAAAAAACCTTGCGATTTCAACTTTGTACGATAAAAAATCGCCCTCAACATACACAAATCGAATGCTCAGTTATCGAAAACAGCCTTATCGCATAGCGGCTCAGACTATAGCTCGATCTCGATAGCCAACGCAATCGCTCAACAACTACCCATGACACTACATTTCTCTTTTTTCACCCCTTATTTACTTTTTTTCATACATATTCTTCTCAATTCTCATCTAGGTTTTTTTTCCTAAATCATTCCTTTATATAAATATACTGATCACACATTCTCAGTTGATTTTATTGTTATTAGTACCTGTTTGTATATTTCTTAGTGCCAGCTACCCCTGCGTTTGTTTTGTTTCATGTAGCACCTTTGTTCACCTATGATAGTGTATTCCCTTCTGGTAGGTCCTTGATAACGGCCGTCTTGGCCGAAACGTCAGGACTGTGGGAACCCTCATAATGCTTTTTATTGTTGCTTTTGCATGTAATGGAAAGAGCTGATGACATTTCATCTCGCTTGTGTTTCAATGAAAACTTTCTATTCATCAATATTTTAAGTAGTGCCGTGGATTATCTTTCTACTCTAATCTAAGGTATGTTGGGGGGCATAAAAAAGCCAGGTTGGTGATAGCAAAGTTTTTTAAGAACATTTATTAAACCACAAAAAAATCTAATCATGTTGTAGGGGATGATTGGCAAATAATTCTTGTTCACCAAAGTGCTAATTATTGCTAATTGTCACAATCTGAGAGGGCCTAATTCCTTAAAAATAACGAGACTTGGATTATCCACTACAGCCATGATTGCTATTCATCTAGGCCAAGGATCTCAGACACTAGTTTCCCTGGTGTGACAACAAGAGTTGCATCACTGACCTCACTAATCACACTCTCTCAGGCAAGAGTAGAGCAAAATGTCAATGGATGGTAGTAATAGAGATCCTGTCTTCTTCAGCATAAGTCTGGACTTTTGTCACAGATACATTGATGCTGAAGAATTGATCAAAGACCATTATGAAGAGGGCCAGTGTTCGGGAGTATTTAAAATTCAAGTTAATTAAAATTAGTATTTAAAACACTTGTCAGGTATTTGTAATTTTGTAATCAAAAATACTTTTTTATTCACAGTATTCTGTATTTGTATTTAAAATACTTTTAGGAAGGTATTTAAGTATTTAATTACTTTTTCTAAATTCAAAAACAAAATGTTGTAATTAAATAACGCGCCTCACCGCACTTAAAAAGAAACAACAGCGCGAGTCACTCATCACTCTGTTTCTCGTTTATTTCGTGCGAGGTGCGACGAGAGGAGGGAAAATTCCAGCACGTTCCAGCAACGCCAAGGTCGCCTTGTAGTGAAGAGTGGTGTTATTTTGGTTTTTTTTAATCATTCCCGATCGCCATAAATCATTCAGTAAAATTACAGTATATTCTCGATATTAAGCCGACCCGGACTATAGCCGAGAGGCCCCTAATTTTACCACAAATAAAAATTGGGGAAAACGTATGTTTGGTACTCGAGCTATAAGCACGAGGGGGGGGGGGGGAAGGAAAATCCAACCATTGCAGAAAAAAGTCTTGGTCATGTGCCATTACTGCTTTTGTAATACATGTGCCTCATAGTACGCATAGAAGTTAACCCACATGTCCCTCACATTAACCCTCTATGGGCCTCAAATAAGAGTTACTGATATGTGAGTGACAAGGTAGTATTTAATTAGGTATCTTCATAATTAGGGTCCTTTATTAGTAACCCGTGCTGTCTCAACATATTCAGTAACCCTTTCTATTTGGGCACTCGGGGGTTAATATGAGGACATCGGATGGGGTTTAACTGCTATTACATGTGAAGCACATGGAGTTATAAAACTAAATTAATATACCCAAATTCTGACATTAATAGGCATAGTAATAAAGGAAGGTACCTGTTTGTTTCTCCCCCCCCCTTCCCCCCCCCCCCCCCCTTTATACTGAGGCATCCTCTCCTCCATGTGACGGAACATCTTCTATAGGGAGTCGGGGACACAATGAATCCTGGCCACTGACATATCTGCAGGATAGACTGCTAATCCTAGTGGGCTAAAAGGACATCTGTTCCTTTTTTGTTTTTTATTACATTTTTGTTTACATTTTTCAAAGTATTTTCTAGTATTTGGAAATTACTTTTGAAGTAGTAGTAATTTATATTTGTATTTAAAATAAACCTTCGGCGAATTATCAGTATTTAGTTATGTGTATTTAAAATACTTCACGTAATCGTATTTTGTATTTAAAATACTTTCCCAAAGTAATTTTCCCGAGCCACTGTAAGAGGCCCTCACAAGGGAGCGTTTACACCGGTCTAGTCCATGGAATTATGGTGGGGTTGCATAATGTACAGTAGACAGACTCTCTAGTCTTCATTTTCACAGCTCAGCATTACATTGAGTTTAGCAGAATAAGCAGTTGTAAAACCATGTCTCCATTTCTCCTGTTCAGAACCGTTTACTTAATACAAAATACTTTTATAAGTAAAAATTTTAATGATAATGAATACATATTCCAATCAATCACAATACGTGTCATTTTCTTTATATATACGACCAAAATGTGCAAAACCGGTCACTTCCTCCTGGTAGTTTTCACATGACCTTACAGTGCTGCTGAGAATTCTAATTGTCTCCAAACAAATGTTGTTCAGTGATCTGCCGTTCCCATTCATTACAATAGTGAAAGAGATAATGTGTCTGTCTGCTGTCCCACCCTCTTCTATTACAGTGCATGGGCAGGGCAGACATATAATGTCTGCTGCCCCTCCTTACACAGTGCAGGAGAGTATGTGTACATGCTGCTGTCCCCTCTCCCTTCTCCTTCACCACAATGCCAGAGAGAGATGTGTCATGTCTGATACTCCTCACCTCCTTACACAGTGCAGGTCTGGATTTATGTCGTCTTGTCTGATGCTCCCTCCCTCTAGTAACTGGGCAGGAGAGATGTTGTCATGTCTGCTCCTCTCACTTCCTTACACAGTGCAGGAGAGATTGTGTCATATCTCCTGCCCTTACCCCTTACCTTACACAGTGTTTATCTGTACTGTCATAGTTATTAATTCTGCTCTCTTAATCTATATATCTAAAAAAATAAAAAGATACAACTACCGCTCCAATAAAGTGAAATAGTTACTTCTGTTATATTCTGTCTCTGGCAACATTTCATCTCCAGCACGGAGCCTTTTTTAAGCTGAACAAATGTTGTTTGTTGTTAAACTAACTAAGACGAGTATTAAGTTTATAGTGTACTCTGTGAAATTGTTCAGAAAGGTGGGGAGACCCACTCATAAAATTTTTGCACATGGGGCCAATCAGGTGGGTTAAAACAAGACGTCGTGTTCAAATGTGTCACATGCCTTAGACATTGTACTTTATAACAGACTCAACATACATCAGTCATTCTGGGATATTGTATGATGAAAATTTGTATCTGAGGTATTGTAATGATGAGACCAATGCATTTTCTTCAAATACTCCTATTACTATCAATACTTACATAATTTAAGCAGTGGAATATTTTTATTATTATTATTATTATTATTATTATTATTATTATTATTATCATTTACTTAAGAGCGCCATTGATTCCATGGCGACTGTACATTTAAGAGGGTTACAAACATAACATAAGTCAAACAAGTTTCATGCTGACAGTATGGACAATCAATACTGGAAACAGGAGGAAAGAGAAACCTGCGCGCGAAGGCTTACAATCTACAAGGCAAGGGGGAAAGAGAAAGAGACAGAAGGTGGGGCAGACATGTTTGTGGAGGCGTGCAGTGACAGGGTACTATAATTTATAGGCTATCCTGTAAAGATTGGGTTTTCAGGTTGCTTTTGAAGCTGGGTGAAAGGGGAAGAGAGGGTCTGATGCGTTTGGGGCAGTGGTTCCAGACGTGTGGGGGGGGGAAGCACGAAACGAGAGATGAGCAGGTCTTGGGACGGTGTTTTGTGTGAGTAGCTGATAAGAGGAGAGCAGAGAGAATGGTCCTGTGAGGAGCGGAGATTGAGTGAGGGGAAATATCTGGAGATTAAGGTCCGAGATGAGGAGAGGATTATGGAGAGCTTTGTAGGTCATGGTTCAGCAACATGAAAGTGAATTCACTTGCTAATGGGTAGCCTAGTGAAGGGATTGGCGAGGGGAGAGGCAGAGGAGTAGAGAGGAGAGAGGTGAAATAAGATGGCAGCAGAGATTAAGGATGGGATGAAGGGGGCAAGGGTGCATTGACGGGCGAGGCCACAGAGAAGGATGTTGCAGTAGTATAGGGGAGATTGATGAGGGCATGGACCAGCATTTTTGTAGTATATGGTTGAGGAATGTGCAGATCGTGAAAATATTTTTCAGGTGGGATGGCGGGCAGAGGCGGAGAGGTAAGGGATGTGGATTGTGTTGTTTGAAGGACAAGAGCGGAGTCAAGGTTTACCTCAAGGGCAGCGGGACTTGCGGTACCGGTGAGAGAGTGGTGCCGTTTGACTGTAATAGGGAGATCAGGTGGAGGGATGGAAGTGGGACGCGTGGTAGAAGATGATGATTAAGTTTTTCTAATTAAGTTTTAGGAGGACGGGAGGAGAAGAAGGAGGATTGGCACAGACCAAGTCTGGGATATCCGGGACAGGGTAGGAGTGTTGTGTCTGGGCCGGAGAGGTAAAGTTGGGTTGTCCAAGCATACAGGTGGTATTGAAAGCCATGTGATGCCTATGAGGCTGACCAGACCCAAGAGTGTTGTAGACGAGAAGAGTAAGGGGACCCCCAGGACTGACCCCTGGGGGGGACACCAACGGTAGAAGTTTGAGAGGAGTTTTAGGTGGAGCGAGAGAGAGTGAGAGGACTCTGAATGTCCAATCAGCGAGGGGTATCGAGGAGATGATCCAGGAAAGGGCTGAGTCCGTGATGCATGCGAGGGATGAGAGGGATTTGTAGAGGAGGGGAATTGTCAACCAAAAGGTTTGTCAAAAGGCAGGGATTAATCTAAGAGGAGAAGGAATCGAGTAGTGACGTTGAGGATTTAGCGGTTACTTGGTCATTGGTGACCTTGTTAGGGCGGTTTCAGTAGACGAGAGTGATGGGATCGGGAAAACACAGTTCGCAGTGGGTCAAGAGAAAGTTGAGGACCAATGGGGAGGACAGTTGAGGATTAAACGTGTTGTTTGAGGAGTTTGAAGCAAATGGAAGCAGTGGATTGGGGCTATCGTTTGACAGAGGAGGAGGATGTCAAAGAGATTGTTTCTTTAGGATGGTGAGTTATGGTGCGGCATGCTTTAAAGGAGGAAGGAAGATAACAGGGTTAGTGATAAGTTGAAAAAAGGTGGGTGAGGGGCGGGGATTTGTTTTAAATCCAATTCAAATCAACACCCCATTAAACATGGTTGGGGAATTTTTGACCATTAAGCTCCCTTGTTAGTGATAAGCAAGTTGTGCAAAAGTACTGAAAACATTGAAAACAGTTGGACACAGGATTCTATAGTTAAGATGAGGTTTCATTGATGATTTAAAACCAATTTTTCAGAAATTTTATGTTCATCCTGATAATTTTAACCAAAACCAAATGTACCTAAATTTATTGGTGTGTAGTGTAATGAACTGCATCAATCCAATCATTGCCTTTAGGTTCATTTTAATGCCCAGTAGCTTACTAAACATTTGTTGCATACGGATTTCTGACTGATTGCAACAGTCTTTGTTAGGTCACATGACTGCACTCTGATTAGCTTTAAGGTACACTACGCTTTTGATGTTGACAGGGAAGTCTGTCTTTTTGTTAAAACTTAACCTCCTATGAGACGGGCTTTGAATCTCCCATAGGAATGCCATAGAGAGATCTCTTTTTGGGTCATACAACCATGCTATGTTTCAGCAACTCAAAAGTGCAGGTTATATGAACCCAGCACGCATTGAGAAGGAAACCATGTATTAAGCTGGTGCGTAAAAAAAAAATTAATCGGCACTATGATTTCTGGATGCTCGGTGGCCATAATTATTTCTGAAAGCAGGGTGGCTCCAATTATGTAATTTTTAAGGGTGGAGAGAAAATTAAATTTATTTAGGGTCATATTTCCAATTTTATTTATTTGATCACATGACCATGATTATTTCATTTCAGAGAGCCACAAGTGGGTATTATTACTCCTTTCGTTGGCATAGGACCATTTTTAGAGGACTGGCCAGTAATGATATTTATATGTTAAACATATGAATGGAACTGTTATTTTATAGGGCACAGCTTTGAGCATTATTTAATCAGAGGATATTGTAAGTGGCGTATTGTTTGCAGGGTGCAGATTTGTGTGGACAGTATTCTATTTAAGGGCCCATTATGAGGCAGTATGCTGAGCTAGTGTAGAGGATGAGAATTCCAAAGACATATAGGCAGGAAAAGGAATGATAATGTCTCCAATCTGTGAAGACATCACCTCTGAGCTGTGTCGACTGGGAATGCTTGGGAGTTGATCTTGGGGCCCCATCAGTGGAGTTGACTCTTGGAGCCCACCTTACACAGCTGCTGTACTGGCACATACTTCACATGACTCTTTCACTTTGCTCTTGCTTTTCTTAACCTTCATTTCTCTGCTTTTCGCCTATGGGACGGAGCCTTGTAAGTCACTAGTGTTTATGATTACAGTTAGGGATAGCAGGATTAGGGCTAGGTTTAGTGTTTGGGTCTAAAGTTTTGCTTGAAATAAATTTGGACAGTTTTGGGAGCAACATTACCCAAGGTCAGCAGTGAAAATGAAGTGGCACCCTTTTAGTTTGTGATCTGAAATCACTTCGTGCATACCTTCCCATTGTTCAAGGTCATATGGATGCTGTGGTCCTTATACTAGCTTATACATCTCGCTTTAATATGCCTCTTGGCATTGGTTTTTTTGAAATAAATAATTTTCAATAATAACAACGCGCGCAGCATACTGCACACACAAATAGGTAAACCCTGTGTTTGAAAATTTTTCAACCCCAGAAACCACGCCCCACTTTAATGAGGCTTTCTAGTGGTTTCTTTCATGGCTATTAGGCCCACTCAATAATATGGTTATTTGCTGTGTTCCTTTGCTCCCAAACACTATGCACTGAGTATCAACTGGAATTGTTAAAATAAAAAATTGCTCTTTCAAGTGTTGGTTACAATCTGCTAAGAAACATGAATAGCATGCTTGTAAAATTCGCTTTTTGCTAGAAATTTAGCTCATTTCAACTGGAGAACAGAGTTAAGTTCTCCAGAGGTGATAATGTTAGTGTGTTAAATTTAACTTGTGACACAAGCTGCTCTCCTCCTATTATAATAATTCCCCTTATTTTCACGTTGTAGTTTCAAGACATATATGCAAGCTGGTTATACAGGCTTTTCTGCACATCCTATAGGACACAGACAAGCTTCTGTCTGAAATTATTCATGAATTTTATTATTGTATACAGTCAAGTGCTCTGTGAATATAAATGTATTGCCAAGCTCTTTTTTCATATGATGATAATCAAATTTCGAATAGATCCCACATCATCTGAAAGTTGCTAGTTCAGTTCATTTTATATTCAGGGAGATTTCCTCTGATGTATGCAAAAAAATATGTTAACAATGGCTATGTATTAAATATCTCATCCTAAATTTATCATGAATGGGGGGAAAAAATATTTTTAATGTGTGCGAAATGAAATATACATCTTGACATGAACGAGAAAAATAAAATATACGGGTTTTTTACAATGTTTGTGTAGTTTTTCTCTAGTGTGGTAAATAGATATTTAAAGTGTATCCCTAAGTTAGTGTCAATCAGATACAATCCTAACACCGTACAATGGTCAATTTCTGGGACATTGTATTTTGAGAAAAACACACTTACCATGCAGTTTTCATCACAGCCACTTGACTGATCTACAGTGGATATGATTGACTGGATTCAACTCAATTAATATATACTATTCTTACTTATAAAACCTTTGTATTAGTGAAGTGCAATTTCAGTTATTGGTGGTTTGTCAGAATGAGCAGCTTCTTTGCGGCATTAGGTGTGAGCAGAGCCTTTTGGGTACTTGGGCGAGACTTGTTGAAACTTGGCTACGTTTGAACACGTTCTTTTGACAGTCTGAATGTGCGGTCATAAATGTGTTCTAAGGTTCGAGGCACCCTCACATCTGTGTTTGGCGCCCAGGTGAAAACTTTGGCGACATTAGTTATGTAAAAAACATTGTTGTATTTGACATAAAGTTATAGCCGGCACACCACAGGTCTTGCTGAGACTTGGGGTGCAAAAATGCAAGATCACTACCTTAGTTTTCTATTCACTGTCCTGCTGTAACCTGCTACTACACCTGTTTCTTTTTTTTCTAGCTTGTCCGTGATGTGTTTTTGTAATCACTGATATTACACTAAACTCTGTAATACACATTTGAAAACAGGGATTCTATGGTAAGAATGCGGTATTGGTTATAATTAATTTATATTACTTAATTTTAAACTTACCACATATTACTTGAGTATTAACCAAAATTTTTCAGCCCAAAAAATGAGCTGAAAAAAAAATCCCTCCTCAGCTTATATCGGACGTGAATGTTAGCGCTGGGGCGCTGCGATGGCCCGGGCCCCGGCAGGGACATTAAACTGCTATACGCGAAACCTCCTTCTGCTTTGTGGCCCGGCACGGAGGGGATCGCGTCTGATGTATGCGACTAATGGGAGCGAGCCCCATACAGCCGAAGATTCTATTGCGGAATCAGAGACGAGCGCTCCCTGCTCTGCAATAGAAACCTCGGAATTGACCACAAGCAGACTTGCAGATGTCCGGAGGTCTCGGCAAGGTTAGCACGCGTTGTATCACGCTGCCATGGGAGGGGCCCTGATGAATCAAGCCCCTGGTGCTAGAAGTCGGCGCGCCCAGGGTGGTCGGTGAAGCGCAGGCAAGGGGTGTGAGGTAAGTACTTGTATTTTTTTTTTTAAACTAGAAGCTCTCTATACCTTACCTATGGACGGGGAACATATATCTGCCTAATATGAGGGGACATATAACGGCCCTATAACCTGCCTATAATACCTATAATCATGGCCACCTATGACTAATATAAACATGCCTATATTACACTTATCCTGCCTATGTGTGGGACATATAACTGCACTATAACGGACTATTAGACCCTATTACGGACTTGGAGGTGGACCATTTATTACGGCAGTGAATTCACCTAGACCATGCTTTTGGGGAAATATAACTGACTTTAATTGCTATGGGGGAAATTTACCTGCCTATACTTGATATGGAGGACATATTATGTATACAAGAAAGAGAACAGCCAGCCACAAGTCCTTATGTGAAGTTTGCGATGGCACTGATGCACATTCCTTAAAACGGCAAGTATCCTGGTTGTGGTAGCAGAATATCCAAGCCACGACAATTAAGTTTTCCCAATTAAAAACATAGCAAAAATTTTTTGGAAATTCCAGTTAAAAATTACAAAAAATGACACTCACCAGCAAGGAAAACAGTGTGGCAGTGGTCTGCAGGATATTAGGACTAGGGATGTGAAGTATAACGCGGTTTCGGGCATAATTAATGTATGTGTGAAATTTCTCAAGCGACCGATGGGAGACTATGGGGGACATTATAACTGCTATCACATGCTATGGGGACGACATATAATTGTATATCTGCCTTATGAGGGAACATTTAAACTGCACAATATACCTGCTATTGGGGACAGTAACGCCTATACCTGCATATGGGGGACATTTAAAATGTTTATAACCTGCATTGGGGGACATACTACTGCTTATACCGCATACTGGAGGTCATTATAAACTTTCCTACATGCTATGAGGGGACCATTAAAATGCCTATATCCTGCCTATGGCGGACATTTGTATTTTTGAAATCTTATAAGTGAGCCGCTGAATTTTCCACAATAGGCTTATACTGTAAAATAAGGCCTGTTACAAAACGGCTTATTCTGGGACGTGATTCCTTGCCCGTAATTCGCGCACAGTTATGCGCGATATTAAGGGCTGAAATACGTCCCAAAGTATTATGGTAATACCAACAGTTCTCATAGAGAACTATGGATTTAAGCGGCACTTCCTATCCCTGGCTAGAACATATAGGCGAGCGGGCAGAGAAGTGAATGAAACATACTTTTTCAGCCGTATACGCGCTGTGGATAGTGGCCAATGTCTTTAGCGGGCCGGCGAGCGTCAGGCCACATCCACCCGCCTGCTTCCTCGCCCACGTACACTCGGCGTAATTGCGGGCGAAATAGTCCGAAATTTAGCACGCGTGAAACATAGATAAGTCTTTACCTGTTTTTTTGTGGCAAAAGTAAGCTGCCTCGGTTATACTCAGATCGGCTTATAACCCGAGTATATACGGTAATATTAGATTATATAAATCTTAAAAAAATATTTATATTTTATATTTTGGGATTAATATAAATTTAATTTATTACTCTAATTCCATTTTGACAAATCAGGCTCAGGCACGACCTCATTGAATTAGGTTATGCCCTGTTCGAACAGTAATGAGCCTAGTTTTGCCGAAGCCAAATTATGGAATGCTGGTGTCGCTACACCCCCCCAGAAAAGCCCCCCACTTGTTAGAGCACATTACAAATGCCTGGCCAAGTGCTATGATGCTAACAAACTGTTGATTCAGCGCGCTATACATCGGTAAATTAGGTGGGGCTATTCATCTCTTTGGCGCATTTAATTGCCAGTAACAATAAAAACTGACCCCCTTCATACATATTGCCATTGGGTATAAAGTGCCGGACCCACAAGGAAGCTTCTTACCCTCATATAGAAAAATGATTTCCTGCTTCCAGCCAGCTCTTTCTGAACTTATATGTAAGACCTTATTTATCAGTGAAAACAATTAGATGTAGTTTCAGCACCTGTGTAAATCTATGAAACAAACACGGTCCAATAGTAAAGTCCTAAGCTCACCAACTAATGATCCAAAAAATGTGAGGAGGGAACCACCCAACAGCATATCCAAAGATGAGGAAACTATAATTTTTTTGAGTACATTTATAAAAATAGTGCGAACATTTTAGCCCAAAATGTGGTTGCCTGCATAAATTCATAAGGGCATCTATTGTTGCACATATTTACCCACACATAATGTTCCCCAACGTAAGTCCATAACAACTTATTTAAATTGCAAAATCGAATTACTTTTTATGTGTGTTCATTATCTGCTTTTCATTTTTCTCTTTTTTTTTTTTTTGTCATCAAACATGTATTAGATTTTCCAAAATTACAGTACAAGAATATGCAAAATGACAAAACAAACTCAGGATGGGGCGGGCCGTGGGGGTGGTTCGGGGGTTTAGGAAAAACAAGGGCATGTGGGCGGGTTACATTGCCATGTGTACTAGCAGTCCAGTATGTCTATTACAATAAAGAGCTGAATTAAATTTAACACAGTCAACACAGGTCTTTTTAAGACGAAACTGCATTAAACCCTGCATAAGATCTCTGCAGTGCCAGACTTTGCCGTTGCGCAGGCCCAACTCTATGTTATAATGCTATATAAAATATTTGGATGTGGTCCAGGGCAGCCAACGGATGTCTCGTTTTGGTTATTAGGTGTGGGTAGGTATTACCAGGCTCGGTCTCACAGCTGGTATTGTCTTGTTGATTTCTTGGCTTATTTATTCAATCGTTTGGCGGATGTGAAGTTTTCACCAACGGGCTGCATTGGCATTTTATTAATAGCAATTAAAGACGTGAGAGAGGACTGTTGTGGAAGGGACTGGGCGACGTAGACAATATGTATTAGGTCTTAAAATGCCCACCAAACTCTGGGTGAAGGCAATTCGCACACTGAAAAATTGTTTTCACATGATGGGTTGTATCATAGGGCAACTCCACCATTTTGTGTTAAAGTGAACCCTTTTGCTCCAAATTGTCTCCAGCAAAGGTTGAGAGATTCCCAGGTGGTCATGTGCGCGATTCTATCGGGGTCAATACCAATCTAAGAAGGATTCTTCCTATACCCTTTTCCTCAGGTTTGCACATCTCGAATCTTTTGGAGGTCCACGTTCTGGGGGCCCGCCCCCAAAACCAGTCCTCTGTGTGTACGAGTGGAATTTCTTTTTCCCATTTTACAGCATTTTTGCTTGTCTATAGTATTGATCAGATAGGGATTGTATGCTATCGATCAAACCTCTTTCTATCATTCCCCTTTTGTTGAAGGTATTGATGGGGTGGGAGGAGGCTTGGGCCATTGAGAGGTAGGCATTGAGTCTGATAAGATACCGTAAGTTGAAGGTATACAAAGAAGTGGTGCCTTTGGGGAACGCCATAGTTCTGCATAGGTCTTCAATTGTCTCTAAAAAGCGGCCCCTTGTGAAATATATCTCCTAACTTCTTGGGATTCCATGCTACAATTACACTGAGTGATTGGAGTAGTATCCAGGCAGGAATTTGTAGAGCCGAAAGAGGGCAGTGTCGTTGGTTCAAATTGTTACTATTGTTTGCGAGGCGACATATTTATTCCATACATCTGCTGCATGGTAAGTGTTAATAAATCCTATATCTTAGGGGTGTCCCCACAAAAGCATAGCAATTAAACAATATTTGAGATGAACAACTTTTGATATTGATGAGTTTTCAATTGTTGACCAGTGATGTTTTCAGGAGAGTACCAAAAGTAGGCAACACAGGTTCCAGAATAGAAGTTAGGTTTTATTGTAATAGGTTTAGGAACGATAGGCCTCCCTAAGAACTTTTTCCATATATAAATATTGTGTTTGAAAACCTTGGCCTTTTTGACCGCCATAATAAATTTCAACAAGTGGTTTTGAAAAGATTGGTAACAAAGGTTTAGGAAACTGGAAATGGTAAAGACCGTGCCACATATAGGACATCTGGGTTAAGAGCAACATTTTTGTCAGATTTAAATGCGCCGTACCCATGATAGTGTGAATGTTGGGTGAGTCTGCTTTGTTATCATTGGTTATAAAGGAAGCAATATTTTTAAATTCCATGTCTAGTATCCTTGTATATCAGGGCAATATTCTAATTCTAGGTACTGAACAGATTTTTTCCAGTACATATAAACCCGTAGTTTTGAAGTTGGGTTTTTAATGTGGGGCTCTGACAGTGGATCGGGAAAGATAATGGATTTTGTCATGTTTAATTTGTAATATGAGAAAGAGGCATATCTATTAAGAAGGTTAACGAGTGCAGGGATAGAGGTTTCAGGTTGCTGTGTCATTATTAGTATGTCATCTGCGTAGAGGCTAACTTTGTGGGTCTCGTCTTTAATTGTTATACCACTAATGGTTTTAGATTTCCTAATATGTGCGGCCAGAGGTTCAATACATAAATCATATATGAGCGGTGACAGGGGGCACCCTTGCCTCGTGCCATTAGTAATGTAAAATCTTTCTGAAAGGAATCCCGACGAATAGACTTTTGCAGAAGGGGTAGAGTACAGGGATAAGATGGCAGATAGATTTTTACCTTCAAAGCCAAATTTATGGAACACCTTTTCCATGTACATCCAATTAATACGGTCAAAGGCTTTTTCACCGTCTAATGAAAGCACGGTGAAAGGTAAACTCTGCTTTGATGCGATTTGAAGGACGTCTAATACTCGTCTGATGCCATCTCTTGTTTGTCTGCCCTTCACAAAGCCTACTTGATCTTTGTGGATCAGAGCAGGAAGTATAGTACTAAGCCTATCGGCCAGGATCTTTGAGAAAACCTTTACATCTGAATTTAATAAGGAGATGGGCCTGTAATTTGAGACTAGGTCTGCTGGCTTCCCAGGTTTTGGGATTGTTAGCTATAGTGCTACTAGCAGTTCCTCTGGAGGTGCTCCTTTTTTGATGATGGATTGGTAGAGTTCCGTTTAAGTGTGGTGAAAGAAGGGAATTAAACATTTTAAAGTACTCATTTTGTAAGCCGTCTGGGCCAGGGGATCTTATTGCTATTTCAATTGGTTTATGGTTTTTTTCCACTTCAGAAGTGGTAATTTGGTCGATTAATCCAGACTAGCTGATCAGGGGTAAGGGAAGGCAAGGAGATTTCCTGCAGAAAAGGAATCAATATCTTGCTCTCTCGTTGGAGCATGCGGGGTCTGAGCTGAGATTATAAAGGGAACTATAGTACTTAGCAAACGCATTTGATATTTGCTGAGGATCGCATATTTTAGATTAGAGGAAGTGGTAAGTATGCTACCGAGTTTTTGCTTGTAATGTTTTGACTCTTCTGGCTAATATTTTGCTTGGCCTGTCTCCTTGGAGGTAAAATTTTCCATTTTAATTTATTAAGGTGGTCTCTATTGTTGGAGATGCAGTACACTCAGTTTATGTTTAAGTGCCTGCAATTCCTCTTTAGTGGTTTGTAAAGGGGTTTTTTTAAAAACTGGGTGTCTAATGCTTTAATCTTTTTCAAAGAGTTCGTGCATCTTTGTAGCCCTGCGTTTTCTTTTCTCTGCAGCTATTAGATATAAATGTGCCTCGGATGTATGCCTTATGAGCACACCAAAGGTCTCTACTAAAGGTGCAGTGGGGGCATTGATTGCAAAGTAGTCGGTTAATGACGCCGAAACCTCTGTTTAAAAGTTTCGGGGATTTAAGCAAAAAATTTTAAGACGCCACGGAGGGTGAGCCGAAAAAGGTAAAAAAAATCCTTCCCCTTAAGGTAAAATTGGACCCGTGGTCTGCCCAACGTTTTGAAACCCTATAGAGGAATAGTGACAAGGGGGAAAAGGGCCTCCCGGGAAAGGGAGGAAGTCAAAGCCCTTGGGCCTTGGGATTTTTTTGGGCCCGAAATTTAATGGGTATAAATCTCCTCCTTTTTGGGGGGCTTTTATCGCCACAAGGTTTTTCGGGGTTAAAATTTTCCTCAAGGAGGGAATTTTTTTAAAACTCGGGGATTTAAATCGGGGAGCCCCCCCCCAGCCCCTTATTTTTAGTTTTATCTACTCCCCAATTTTGGGAAATCGCCATTTATTATTAGGCCCCTTTTTTGGGTGTATTTTTTTAACATTACCCAAAAGGTTTTCCCCTTAAACCCAAAGGCTAACTGGTGTGTTTTTTTGGGGGTTTACAGTGACAAAATTTGGGGGAAAATCTAGGAAATTCAGAGTTCCGTAAAAAAACATACCCTACCATTAACATAAATTTGATGGGTTTTGGATTAAGGGTTGAACGCCCGAGCCCTTTTAAATTAAAACGGGACACCCCCCCCCTTCTTAGGGTTCCTGGGCCTCGAGTGGAAAGAATCCCGGAAAATTTTTGTTTTAAGTCTAAATGAATCTGTTTTAAAAATATAGGGAATTTTCCCTGCAACACACCCGGTCGGCGCCAGCCCCAAAAGAAAAACCCCTTCCACATAAAACCCCTTTTGCAGGGGGAATTAAGCCCCTTTCCCACATTCATGATAAAAAATTTTGGATTGAAAAATTGGGTTTAATTTTTAAAATATCATTGGGCCCAGCCCCCGGGACCTGTGGAGATCACTTTCTTTTAAAGAGGAATTACGGGGGCTTTTATTTCACAATAGTGTACTACATGGGCAAAAAAAAAACAAGAGTAAATGCAAACAGATAGTTTTGCAAAAAGGAAATAACCATGGTAACAAAGGTTAAAGAAAAACCAGTAAAGAAATCTCTCCAAGGGGTTTCTCCAACGAAGTGGAGAAAAAGGGAGAGGTGTCAGGGGGGCAAGTTTTGCCTGAATGGAAAAGAAAAAAAAGGTCAAAGTACTATAAAGGCTCCAGTGACCCTTGGGGAAGAAAAAACAATGCTGCAATCTAGGGGAGTTGTCAGTCATAGTGCGAGGACCAATTTGTGACCTTTATTGACCACAGCGGGGTTTGGGCCTTGGCTAGGTGGGCCCTTTTTTTGTGGTGAGACATCGGAGAAGGAGGAGACCCCAAGATTGGAGAAGTTTTTTCCCTGGAGGGGGTATTGCAGACCTGGGGGTGTTGTCCTTGCTGACACCAGTTTGAGGGGGAATCCCAATGATACCCGATGTTATGCTCTCTCAGCATTTTTCGTGAAAGGCGTAAATTTCCCTTCCCGTTTGAGCATTGTCCCCGCAGATAAATCGGGGAAAAAATCAAAGGGTTTGGGAAAAACCTATCATAAGGTGATAGATTCTTCAAGGTTTTTTAAGGGGAAATTGTCCTTTGGGCGGGAAAAAATGGATAAGGGGAATCACATCTCTTGGAACTGCCGTGGGGGGATGTCTTGGTTTTGGGAGGGGTTTTCCTTCAATCATTGATCAGTCCCGCGACCCCTCTGGTAGAGTATTTCCATATATCAGTCAGAAATGGTGAGGGGAGCGTCCGAAGGAATGATTCGGGATACCACGGATTAATGTTGTTCCTTTGGATCTGTCCCCCAGATCCTGATTTAAGGGTAAAACGTGGTACTTATTTCTAGCTCGGAGTTCGCGTCAATGATAAATTTTTTTGGGGAAGTTGAATCTCTATCATCTTCTTTTCCACGTGGTCTACTTGGTTAAAGGCGGTGAAGTCGATTGAGCTCTAGCATTGTTTCTTTGATTCTCTATGCAGGTATCTCTGAAGGGGGGAAAAGAGTCGTTTCATGTGCCCCCATTGATTAGGGGGTCAGTAGCATCTTTTTTTTCCATGTCTACCGACTCAGATTGTGGGAAGGACCGAAATTTGGAAAATGGATTTTGGTCCTCTAAATTTGGAAGGATGGAGAGGAGTGTTAAAAGAACTGAGTGAGTTGGTTTTTTTCGTGCTTTCCCCCGTTTTTTGGGTGCACTGCGCATTCTACGGTGGGCGGAGCGCATGTTAGTAACAGGAAGGCAGGAGGATAGCAAAAAACCGGGGAAGAAAATTTTCCTTATGGGTTGCTTCTGTTTAACTAAAAAAATTTTTTTTTTTTTTTTTTCTTCTTCCCCTCTTCCTTTTTCTGTTATTCCCCTGCATCCTAGGATGCACGGTATGACGAAGATGTCCAATCACAGTATGTAGTCACGGTTGTAGTTAAGCAAGTGAGGGCTGTTGGATTAGTATTTAAACACACCACTTTGGAAAGCTTTTTTTTTAAAAATTGGGGGTCCCTTTTTTAAATTTTGTTCAGAGTAGTATAGAAACCTGCATGCGGCGTAGCAGGAAACAAAAAATTTTTAGACCAAGGTTGGTGTGAGTTATCAGGGGGCGATATATGAGACTCAGATGAGGGCAGTTCAGTGTTTTTATGAGGTGAGTGAGGCGCTGAGTGGGGTAGGGAGTTCAAGGGGAGGCTTTTCAGTGGGCAGGCCCCGGGGTTATTGGCCCTCGATTTCAACATGCACAGCGCCTGTTAACGATGGCAGTAGGGGGGGCGGGTCTGTGCTGAGGGTGCCCTTTGAGGGGAAAAAGGCCGCCACCCCGTGTGGAAAACCCGTCTTATGGGGCGCCCCGCACTCCGATACGTGGGCTTAGGCGTAGCTTGGTGCTTAATATATTGCCCCCTTGGTGGTTAGGGGGGAGTTTTTTTGGTACCCGAGACACGGGTCTTTCCTTTCCCGGGGCGCCTTTGCAGATGGGGCGGCGGAGCAGGAGAGGGGCCGGCCCCCGCCTGTCGCGTTTTTTGTTACGATGGGACCGCGTTCCCCCTTTCTTTGCTCCCCCGGTGTGGGTGGCCGCTTGTAGGTGCCGGGGGGTGTTTTCGGGATGCCCGGGGCCCCCCAGGCCCCGGGGGGAGTACCGTGCTTTATACCCGCACCCCAGTGGAAACGCGGTGTCTCTTGCCGCAAGGCCTCTGGCGGGAAGCCTTGGATGTTGCCGGAGGTCCGGGGGGCCGGAGGTTCCGTGCAGCTGCAGATGTCAGTCCATTTGGGTCCCGGGTGTGGACCGACAAGCCACAGGGAAAA
>JAODAL010060618.1:0-20795 GCA_025379985.1 Phyllomedusa bahiana | reverse complement strand
ATTGAGGGGGTTCCACAGATGTTCAATTGAGTTAAAGTCTGGGGAATTAGGGGACAGGGTACTATTAAGAAGTTTTGTTCATGCTCTTTCAATCAGTGTCAGACATTTCTAGCAATGTGACATGTGGCATTGTCGTGCTGGAAGGCCATATCTGCCAAAGGGAAGTACTGTATAGGCTTTTGCTAGGGGTGGATCAAAGGTTTCTCCAGTGTAAGGAAATAATCCCTGTTGTGAAATTTTAATAAAAGTTTTGTCCCTAATACTAGTGACGCATACCTGACTCGATCCTAATATTTTTTTTTCTACTGAGGTGTATCTTTGGCATTCTCCTTAGATGGTCCTCACTCATAAGTCCCTATACCTAAGAATAGTGAAGTTATTTTGAAGGTTCAACCGGGGTCAGCTGCAATATAATTTTTCTCCGGTGTCGGGCCTAACCCTAACTGTCTGGATTACTTTTGCTAAAAGGCACATTGTAACCTTATCCTTCTAGACACATATACATAGGTCATGGAGGGTACATTCTTCAATGCTTACAATCCCTTTAAAACCACGTTCATCATTTACAGTAATACCTCTGTAGGGCAGGTACTGCATTAATCAGGGGAGAACATTGCACATTATGAAGGCACCTTAATAACATACATGGAGAGCATAGGTTGGGGAGCAACAAGTTTTCCCTAACGGGATTTTTTTCGTACTTAATCCTAGGTTTGGGCAAAAAATACAATAGAATTTTGTCCCTGGCATAACCGGGTCTCTCAGGAACGTGCAAACCCAAAAGAAGAAATTTTTTTAAAAGGCCCTGGCTTCGCGCCAATGGGAAATTGTTTGCAGACAAGTGCTTCGCCGCTTTCTTGTAATCGTTTTTCCCAACTAGCTTTGGGAGAAACAAAAGGGAAAACTGGGAGCGCCAATGCTGTGGTCCAAGGGTCCCCGCCCCATTTGTGTTTTCACCCCAAAACGTCCTTATAAAAAAGGGGTATCTTGAAAATAGCTGAAGGTGTATTGAAAAAAAGATGAAAGTGTGTGTTCATGGTGTCCCCAGGCAATATCTTCCCTCTTAAAACGGGTAGGCAGGGCACCTAAATTTGGCATTAGTTTACCAAACGGAAACAGGTGATGGTCAACAGGGCATGAACAAAAAAAGATGGACTATATACTTTCCAAAAGGAATCAAGTGTTGACCACTTGCTTTACAACAGAAGGATAGCCAATACTCCTCTTTGTTGGGGTTCAAGGTGTCCCTCCTTGATATCTCATCATCTGTTGTTAAACAAACCTGATAGGTGTTTTTCCTTTGTTTGACCTTTTGGGCCTGCTTACAAGGGGGTGGTGGCTTGATGACAGGTTCTTTCTCAATATCTGGGTCAGTTAAAAAGTCAGTTCCAACATCTTGGACAGGGTCAGGTCCGTGAATTGCAGGCATACTTGGGAGTTGCAAAGGTGAGTGTAGGTCCAAACAGTCAGAATAATGGCTCAATGGGAGGTGCCAGAGGGGAAGGTATCTCTTCTATCATCTTGCAGAGTTCTGGTTCACCCAAGTTAGCTGGAGATTCCTCCTTCAGACAGCATTTCAACCTGTTCCAGTGTACTGCCTGTGGCTCCCAACTGTCCTTCTGGATTACAGAGCTTCTCAGCTGTGACTTTAGCTGACAAATCCTTTACTGGTACTGGTACTGGTGCCGACATTTATTATTTTAATTTTCTTGTTCTTAAATCACTATAAGAGGGTGTTATTGACACTATCAGATAGCTAAGACTAAGGGCAACTCCGGCCCGAAACACGTCAGCTGCATACCTACCCCTCTGACCATACCTGCACACACGCTTGCCTTGTTGGATTATTTTGTTTTGCTCTTAATTGTTTCTAATAAATTGAAAATTGCTTTTACTACAACATCGACTGGTGCCAATCAACTACTACTATTTGCCTTGGACTCTATTGCGTTACATGGGACGCAGATTTGAGCACAGTCTTGGTGATTTTACCACAGCAGAACACGAGGAGGTGAGCTGGCCTTTTCTCTTTCTTTCTAAGATTGCTTCCATGTTATAGCCGTGCTCCCTCATGCTCAGTACAAGCCCATTATCGGCACAATAACAGCAAAGTGTGAGTCATTACCTGCAGCACCATGGCACTTTTGAAGGACAGAAATGAAAAAGCTGCTGTGGTTTTCCAAAAGAAAAATGTATTGGATCAGAGGGATTTGGATTTTACTGCAAAACTCAAGACATACGAGAAACTGATGGCGCAAGAAATGCGCGTCTGGTGGAATGTCACCACCTTACGCAACTACCTTAAACAACATATGATTCCCAGGGGACTTCGTATTAAAAAAAATACCAACGACAGTTTACTCTGAGGACTTTGTGAAACAATGGAATTTGATCCTTAGTTCCTGTTCCACACAATTAATGGAACTTATTACTAATTTTGAAGATATTAAATTAGATATTAAAGATCTAAAAGTTATGGAACAGGAAATACACCAGTTTAGAGACCTAACTTTATATGAACAAAGCTTACAGCAAGTGAAAGATAACATTTCTAAATTGGAGGAAGCCATAATGTCTAGCAAGAAAAGCAAATTTGACCGTGATATAAATGATTACGAACGGGACCAGTTCTACGAGTGGGGAAGAAGAGTTCTGGATCCCAACACACCACAGTCCATACTGAAACACAGATGGAGAAAGAATAGCTGGTGTAAAAATAAGAAGAAAGTCAGCTTCAGCTCCTTGGATTCTGACTCTGTAGACGGTGATGAAAATACATCGGACGATTCATTGGCCTCAACAAGTAGCACAACCCAAAATGCATCATATTATAAAAAATCTAAGCCAACTAAGTCTACAAAAAACGCATCAGAAGAGGAGAGAGAAGACACAAAACAAAAGGAACGGATGAAAACAAGGAAAAACAAATAGGGAGTTCCTATAATGACACTATCGAAGTTTTGAATCTCTCCTCTTACCCACTCTCAGCGACTCAAGTGGAAGTACTCTCCCTGGGTCTTAATTTTGGTTTGAAGGAAAACCTGGATTTATTCTCAGTACTTAAGGACATCAACAGATTTATTCGTGTTCTAACATTACGACGACACTTCTGGAACAATTCTGAAAGTCAACAGGAAAATCAAAACACTATATTAGTCAATAAGTACAGCGACTTTACATTTAAGGAACACATGTCATTACTATGTTTAGATGATCTTGCTGATAATGTAGATAAAATTAATGAAAGTTCGGTCATACTTCCAAGATGCAATAATAGTGACTTTTACCCTGTTCAATCAAGAACGAACTCCATGGATCGTTTTCAGGCATTGGTGGAACGTGACGTAAGGGTCATGTCTGACACCGTTCCTCCCAAGTCCAAACATTTGAATTTAAAACCATTACAGCAACAGGCTATACAATCTTTGAAAAACAACCAAAATATCATAATTAAAATGGTGGACAAGGGAGGAACAGTGGTCGTCATGGACCTTGAGAATTAAAATCAATCTATGTTTCACCTCTTACAGGATTCCTCTACTTACAAGAAATTAGTTGGTGATCCTTCTATCGATTTTCAGAGAGAGTTGGGCATCCTGTTGGGGAAGGGCGTTGTCTTGGGGGTCCTTAGCCAGAGACAGATGGAATATTTGTTCATCAAATACCGGTTATGCCCATTTTATATGGCTTACCGAAAATACATAAAGACAAGGATGTGCCACCTATGCGCCCTATTATCTCTGGCATAGGATCCCTACTGGAACGCTTATGCCAGTGGCTGGATTCCTTTTTGCAGCCTTTGGTACAGCGAGTGCCGGGCTACTTGAAGGATACTAAGGATGATCTAATCTGTTTGCAGAATAAAATATGGTCTGATGATAGCAATTGGTTAAGTTGTGACATTGAGTCACTTTATACTAGTATACCTCATAACATTGCGCTTGCAGCTTTGCAATTCACCTAACAACATTTAGTGACTACTCAGAGGATCTAATACAATTCATCCTTATGACCACTGAATTTCTTATGAATCATAATTATTTCCTCTATGGTGACTCAGTTTACCTCCAAGTAAAAGGCGTGTCAATGGGTGCGAAATACTCGCCATCATTGGCCAACCTTACTGTCTCATGGTGGGAGGCACAGTACATCTTTTCGGATATTAATCCATTTGTGAATAACATCGAGTGGTACGGCAGGTACATTGATGACCTCCTCCTCGTTTGGAGGGGCGATGTGCCTGCCGTACTCTCGTTTATGGATTATTTACATAATAATCCCTTTAATTTGAGATTCACTTACCAAGTTAGCAACTCTCATAAATTTTTGGGATTTGACATTGGAGGGTAGACTTAACCAAGCCATTACCACAAAAACTTTCCGGAAACCTACAAGTGGGAATACAATTCTACATTATAATAGCTTCCACACTAATTCCACAAAAAAGCTATCCCAGTAGGAGAGCTCATTAGAGCGAAACAAAATTGTACTTTTCCCTCTGATTATGAACATGAGAAATCAGCTATCCAAAACAGACTAGGATCTAGAGGATATCCTAATTGGACTCTGGATAGAGCTTCCACACTGGTAAATAGGCGGCCCAGAGAAAGCCTTATTACACGTAAAAAAACACGTTCGCACATCCAGCATTACCACTGACAATAAACCTGTACTAGTATTAGATCATAGCCATCATTTTGGTTTAATAAGAAATACAATACTTAAATACTTACCTATATTGCAGGAAGATGAAATACTGCATACTATACTGCAAGGTGGTTGTCGCGTCGTTGCTAGAAAACCCAAAACTATTGGCAGTATCCTATCTCCAAATGCTATTCCCTCTTGTAATATTAAATCTACCTGGCTACGACACAAGGGATTTTTTAAATGCGGATCTCATCCCTGCAAAACTTGTAACTATGTCACCCCTACGCATAATTTTACCAATTCAGATGGTTCCAAGTTGTACAATATACGAGGTTTTCTTAACTGTAACTCACATCATGTAATTTATATTATCATATGCACATTATGCAATTTACTATATGTAGGCAGCACTATTCGCAAACTAAAGACCCGTTTCTTGGAACATCTCAGTGATATTTCTAATGCCAACAAAACCAATAAATCTAATATAGCCCAACACTGTGTTCTGTACCATGAATCACGTACTTATAGCCTTCGTGTCATGGCAATTGAAAAAGTTCCTAAGCCAGTGCGAGAGGGGGATTGGGAATATCGTTTGCGTGACAGGGAGGCTTATTGGATACTATTATTAAATAGTATCATGCCTAATGGAATGAATCTCCGTAGTGAAGTCATGTTCCATCACTAATCTGTAAATGTGTAGTTTAGCGTTGTTCCAGTTTCTCTTAAATATACTTCTTTTGTGATTTCTGATTTTTGTCTATTCTAATGCATTTATAAGTAATTCACTAGTATTCTAATATTTAATATATATAGACTATTACTAAGAACGATCTCTAAATTTATTGTTATTCTGTTTCAGTCCAGTTATATATGCCAGCTCGGTTTAGTTGTCTTGCGATCTTTTGAGCATGTATTTTTGTCTGCTTAACTTTCATATGTATATATTCTCAGTATTATACCATATTGTATTCTCTACTGCAGACTTCTGTCTTCTGATCTGTGTTGTGTCGTCACCTGGTCGCATCCCTGTTACCTAGCAACTCAGTCTTCTGGCGGCGCGTTGTGTTGTCACGTCCGGGTGCCGGCATAACGTCACTTCCGTCCAATGGAATGCAAGCCTTTTCAGGCTTCGTGCTGTGACGAGTATTTCCGTTTCCGGCCGCACATGTTACCACGCCATTGCCATTGATTTGTACTGAGAACCTTATGTTCAGGTAAGCGCGCCACAGGTGCCGACATTTATTATTTTAATTTTCTTGTTCTTAAATCACTATCAGAGGGTGTTCTTGACACTATCCCGTAGCAAGGACTAAGGGCAACTACTGGCCCGAAACACGTCAGCTGCATACCTACCCATCTGACCATACCTGCACACACGCTTGCCTTGTTGGATTATTTTGTTTTGCTCTTAATTGTTTCAAATAAATTGAAAATTGCTTTTACTACAACATCGACTGGTGCCAATCAACTACTACTATTTGACCTTTTGGGCCTGCTTACAAGGGGGTGGTGGCTTGATGACAGGTTCTTTCTCAATATCTGGGTCAGTTAACAAGTCAGTTCCAACATCTTGGACAGGGTCAGGTCCGTGACTTGCAGGCATACTTCGGAGTTGCAAAGGTGAGTGTAGGTCCAAACAGTCAGGATAATGGCTCAATGGGAGGTGCCAGAGGTGAAGGTATCTCTTCTTTTATCTCACAGTTCTGGTTCACCCAAGTTAGCTGGAGATTCCTCCTTCAGACAGCATTTCAACCTGTTCCAGTGTACTGCCTGTGGCTCCCAACTGTCCTTCTGGATTACAGAGCTTCTCAGCTGTGGCTTTAGCTGACAAATCCTTTACTGGTACTGCAACAGCGAATTTAGTGAAGTGACCCATGATGATAAGGATGCAGAATACACAGATCACTTGATTTCCAACTTCACGTGATCCATGGCCACAAGTTTCAGCGGTTGTTGCATCTTGATGGGATGTACGGGGCTCGCTAATCAAGTCTGTCTCCCTTAACTTTGGTACAAGTGGGGCACTACTGGCACAACAATCTCAATATCTTCCTCTTGCCAATCCAGTAGAACCTGGGGGATGGTGGTTTCTGTCTTCTGCATGCCGAAATGTCCTGACTGATCATGGTATGCTTTCAGAACTACATGAGTGTCCCGCCAGGCAACCAGCACTTGATGTAGATGTTCACCTGAAGTGGGATCAACAGTATTTCAGAGCAGAGGCCCCTTCCGGACAAACAGATGCTTCCTCTGCATCCACAGCCGCAACAACTCTGGGTCCGGATGATCTTTGTATAGTCGAGCGGGTAATCTCCCCCCTTGCAGATAGTCTTGTATCTCCCTCACCCTACTCTCGTCCTGCAGGGTCTTCCAAGGTACTTCCTTAAGAAGGGTGTCATAGGTAGGCTTCCCATCAAACTGATTTTGCTTCAGCTGAACTGATGCTGCATCCTGGTGGGCAAATCTCATGTAGAAGGCAGAAATCTCTACCTCTTCCCAGGCAGCCTTGTCTGGACTTGCGGGCTCCACTCCAGTAGTACAGTAGTAGCTGCTGGAAGTTGGCAGGGGTACTGCACAGGCCAAAGGGCATGTTGGTGAATTCAAACTGGTCCATGGGGGTGGTGAATGCAGTCTTTCCCTGGTCTTCTTGAGCCATCGGCCAATTGCCCAGACTATGGACCCAACAGATGTTCCTGGAGGAATTTGCAAATCTCTGTTGGGTCTTCATGGAACTCTGAATCACCTTTTGGGTGGGTGGTGGAGCAGTGGCAATGGACTTGTGCAGTAACTGAAGAATTTCGCTGAAGCAGCTCCTTATGATGTTCATTCCGAAGATTACTTGTAGCTGATTAGGGTCTTCAGCATAGGACACGATCACTCCCTGTCGAGGTAATTGGAGATTTGCAATCTGGACCATGGGCTCCTACTAGCCTAGCAGGGAGATGTGATGGTCCGAGCTGCCGACTATAGATAACCAAGGCTTGGATGGTTGGAGCAAATCACCAACTTCTCAATGTTGCTTGTCGTTATCTTGTTGAATGGTGGTCACTTGGAAGCTGTTGTCGATCAGAGCTTCAAGGGGCACCCCATTTAACTATACAGTTATTCGAGGTCATGTTGAGACATATCGGGGACCCCATAATGGTTCTCGAGATGGACCTGTGCTTCTTGATACCGAGGGGTGGTCCTCGCCCTCAGGGACCTGTAGTTTAACTGGGAACACATATTCGCTTGGTGCCCGAACCTGTGACAGACATGGAAGAATAGCTTAGGTGGCTGACTTGCCTGATCTGATGGAGTGCTTCTATTGAGACCCTGGCATTGAAATGGTGGCTTAACAGGATGGGCTCTTGCTGGTGCCACCAACGCCTCAGCAGTTGACAGCCAGCTGGTTAGGGTGTCTAGCCGTTTGACACGGATCTCCAGTTTCTTAGTCAGCGAGTCTACACAATCCTCCAGACAAGCAATAGCTTCTTTAGTGGTGCCCTGCAGACCTGTGGAAGGAAACAGAGAGACAGGAACAGATGTAAATGACACAAAGGGGGGCAAAAAAACCCCCCGTCAACGGCCCCTCTTTCCAGCACCCAACAAAATTCTTCAAAGTCTTGGAAAAAACAACAACAGTACTCCAATTTTTACCGGGGGGAGAAAGCCACTTCGATAAATTTTTACCCATATCGAAAATCAAAGACAAAAACCACAGAGAATATCAATCCCTTTTTGGGCAAGATAGGTAATAAAATATAACTTTTAATGAAATTACTGATAAAACCTAACAAGTCCCTAAAATTGCCCTACCTAAACTGCCTAAACGGGGGAACCCGCCCCAAAAAAAAGGGCGCCCCCCACCGGGAACCCTTCTAGAAACCCTATAAGTCCCTATTATAACCAAACCCACTACACCTATGCATCAAACATGTGTAATCCCCAAACCAACAAACACCCTCACCACACACAACAGACTATATATACACGTATCCCTGTCCCACCTTTTTCCCCCACCACCAAGGGGGGTTTCACAGGAACAAAAATCTTCAAAGTGGCAACCTAAGAAATCTCAGTAAGTACCAAATATAACAAACAAAAAAACACGGTTCCCAAACAGAATACCGTAACAGCAGCATAAAAAATACAAAAACAACGTTCGGAACCACTACCGGGCCAGCAGCCCCTGGCCCCGTCCTGACTCCTCTGAGTGTAGAATGCCTCATTTTTGGCGCTCCCCTAGTTACCAAAAGGGGAGGGGAAAGTGATCCCACTTTGTAATTATATTTTTTCACATGCTGTTACTACTAGTTCGGGAACCGTGTTTTTTATTTTTTTGTATATTTTTGGGTATTTCTGAGTTTCCCTTATAGTACTTTGCCATTTTAAAGATTTTTTTGTTCCTTGATGAACCCACTCATGGGTGGGGGGGAAACGCTCGGACAGGGATACTGTAATATAGGTCTTTGTGTTGGTGACGGAAAGTTTCAGGGGGCAAACCACTGGGGGACAAAGGGAGGGGAAGGACATCCAGGGCACTTAAGGTTTTTAGAAGGGGTGGGGGTTTTGGGGGGGGAGAAAGGAGTTTTTGGGGGAATTTTAGGGGAGTTAGGGTTTAAAAGAAAAATTAAAAGTTAAATTTTATTCCAGAAAGGGAAATTGAAAGTCTTTGGGAAAGGAAGGGGGGGGGGGTCGAAAAAAAAACCCGGAAAATCTGAGAGCCCCCCTTTAAAAAAGGGGACAGGTGCATTCCCCACTTTGGAGTCAGCCTGGGGAACACCCCCAGGCCCTTCAAGGACTAGGCATAGTCCCTCAATGACTCTAAAGGTCCTTGCCACCTCTCAAAAAAACGCATCTTCAATTCAGACGAAGAACAGTCCTCAAACTCATTCTGTAACTTGTAAGTTGCAGCTTCTGCAGGTTTTCTCTCATAATAAGAGCAGGTCTTTATCTAACGGGGGCCAGCTCCTTCCAGCTGTCCCATAAGCATATGTACTTGCTGCTCTTGAGAAAAGAGACACATTTGAAAGAAGGACAACATTTGCTCCCTGAAACCTTTCCGGTTATGAGGTGCCCCTGTGTATAGGGGCAGCCATAGGGTCTCTGAGCAATATGGAATAGTTAATGGTATTTGGCCTGAGGCTGACACATTGCAGGTAGGAAAAAAGGGGCTCATGTCAATAGAGGGGTTCAAGATCTTGGTTTTTTTTCCCCCTTTTCCCATGGGGTCTGGAAACTGCAATTTATCACTTTCAAGTAATAAAGTTACATTTTTTTTATGGTGGGCACACGATCTGTATCTTGTTTTGTGACGCCAAATCATGTAGTGGGCCCCAGGGAACGGCAAAGGGGAAGACGAGCTTGAGTGGTTGATGCGTGATAGTAGTTGTCATGATACAGGTGTCTCTGGCTTTCCCCTTTTGGGTTCACACTACAGTGGAGGGGGGGGAAGCACCTAAAAATTAGTGGGCTGGACAAGTTTTCCCCCGGGGTATCCCTCTCGGTATAGTACAACCTGGCCAGGACATACCAAAGATGGTAGTGGTTGGTGCAGTTTTTTTGCAGACCACAACAGACAATGTAGTTGGTAAAATAATGCCTGTCTTTACTGAAGATAATTAACTTCTAGGTAGCAAAATAACTGGATCCCAGTTCTTATAATCAATTATCACAATCCACATGGAAATGCCCAGCAGCGTGATGAAGGGTCAGGTGCTCCTTACCATAGCAACAATATGGTGTACCTGTTGAGAGTTGTGGTCTGTATCCCTCTAGTAGCAGACTTGAAGTGTCCCAGTGGATGGTGGCAGCCTAATTATCCTTCTCCTATTTTAGGTTGTGGTAGAGCCTCTGGGATCTGTGGTACTTCACACTGAACTCTCTCTAATAATTTTGTGGACCTGGCAGCTTTCTTTTTTCTAAGCTACCTTCACACCCTTCTCACTACTCACTCCCTAGACTTAGCTCAACTGTCCATCCTGCCTCCAACTGCCTCCAGCTGCCACTTCTGCTGTGAGACCTCCACCCCCTTGTCCAATCAGGAGCTAGGCGTTGAAACACTTGGTGTGAGGTGGCAAGAAGCTTAACCCTTGCTAGCACACAGGCTAACACAACATTTTCCCAAAGATACACAACACATTACATACGTTACACATAATTGATACATAATATACACGTGACAAGTACGCATCCCTGATTCAACCCCACAGACTACAATACCCTGTACTGAGGTATTACACTATAAAGTTAATTTTGAGTTGCTTCTTGTAGGTTCAAGACCTGCCGTTTCTAACATGTCTATTTGGGGACATGTGGGATTAAAATTAAGTAGGCATTCCCTGTAAAACGTACAAGGTGCTCATTTAACCTGCTCGGGTTATGTAATAGTGTTTCACCAGTAGAAGTGTATACCCTTAGGATTTACAGTATATAGTTACATAGTTACATAATTTGTAAGGCTGAAAAAAGACAGACGTCCATCCAGTGCAGCCTATTTTGCTGAAGTGTTGATCCAGAGGAAGGGAAAAAAAAAACATGAGGTAGAAGCTAATTGTCCTCATTTTAGGGAATAAAATTCCTACCCGACTCCAGTAGTATCTCCACTTTTCAAAAAATGCTAGAGAAAACCTAATGTGGCAATGGTATCCCTCTGTACTTTTACAAATATGTCTATTTTCAGTATGTTAACTGCAGCTGAGACGTCAGCTGATAACATCAGTTTGTATTACATGGAATAGTAAGTCATAATCTTATTATTATTGGCTTGAAGGACCGTGTATTGAAACAGAAACTTCAGATCAGTAGTAAAATAATAAAAAACTCCAGGAGCCAAAAAAAAATGTTTTGATGCCATATACTCACCATCTAGTAACATCATTTTTCATGGGGGTTGGTGATAAATTATGAGGCTATAGCGTCAGACAGAAAATGTTCTGCTTGTGAAGCTCCAATAAGAATAATTTGTGTACCCATTGATATCGCAGTAATTGCAACAAATGACATAGCACTAAGAATATACTTTTAAGATGAAAGCCTAAAATGATCTTTATTCCTAGATAGATAAATAGTAAGAGTCCTATAGCAACAAAAGCTCTTTCTGTTAAACATTGCCTGATCAACATACCATGCAAATTTATTGCACCAACATGTATGTTTATTGAAGTTAGTTACTTATGGCCTCAAAATGAAAGGGGAGCTCTGATTAGTTGCTATGTGCAACAAAGAAAGTCTTTGACCTAGACAGTGACTTCTTTGTGATTCCTGGGCAAACATTCAACCAATGCCCAGGTAACTTGCAGAGTACATAAGTGGGACCACATGAGCAGAGTTGCCAAAAATAGTTTCAGGGTCCCATACAAACAAAGCATCTGAGCCCCCCACCTAGGGTGACATGTATGAATTCTGATGCTGATAGACCAGTTCTAAATCGCTTTAAGGTAGTATAGACTGCGCCAGACTGTATGAACCTGTTCTTCTGCAGTTCATATATACAGGTGCAGTCTAGTGCCAACTCTGCCAACTCTGGCTCAGGCAGACCACCTTCAACTTGGTTTGGCTCTTCTAACTGTTCTGCGCCAAAATTTTGGCGTCAGAGAATCATAAATGTGTCTACTTCCACTAATGTGGTGTGACACGCCCCCAGAACACCCCAAAACTTTGGCGCGCCAAAAATGTCTTTGACGCGATACCGAGGCACTTATCACGCCAAAGTTTGGAGTAAGCCTGTTCATACATCTATAGAACTGGTCTACTACAGCTTTTTGAGGCCAGAAATCTGTCGCAGCCTCATTCATACATGTCGTCCCTAGTGTCAGGCTGGGGTGCCTAGGGCCCACCATTGGAATTTCATTCTAGAAAGCCACCAGTGGAGCTGAATCTTGGGGCCCACCAGTGGAGATGATTCTGGGGCCCACTATTGTAGCTTTTTCTGGGGCCACCAGTTGAATTTAATTCAAGGGAGCCACCAGTGGAGCTGATTCTTGAGGACCACCAGTGGAGATGATTCTGGGCCTCACCAATTGAGCTTATTCTGCGCCCCACCAGTTGAAGTTCATTCTGGGGCCCAGCAGTGGAAATGATTCTGGAACCCACCACTAAAGCTAATTATTGGGCCCACCAGTGGAGTCGATTCAAGGGGCCCACCCTACAGCTACTGAACATGCCTCTCATACTCATATTCTCTTGCTTTTTGCCTCTGCTTTCCTGTCCCTCCCAATGATAGAAGTGCAGTATTAAAGAAACTCCAGTTCTGCATTGCTCCAGGGCCCACCATAGGTTTCCCCTGTTCCTCTCTGGGTCAATCCGAGCCCGCCCCCACCCAATAACAATTCCTACCATGAACAACATCAATTGGCTCCTTTTTTAATATGATCAACCTCCCTGGCAGTAGTACAGCCAATACTGCCCTGATGGCACGCATGCACATGGGTCAATGAATCAATAAAGTGCTGACTCTCTATGTCTCACTACATAGTATATCCAGACTGCTGCCCTGCACTACTTTTCATCTTACAGTAAAAGTGTTTTTTTCATTTTAAGCAGCTCACGGTATCTGCAGAGAGCATATGATACTGCAAACACTATAAGATGCCTGTGTGTTAAAAAAATACAAACTATATAGTAGTGCAGAACAGCAGTCTGACTCATTTCCTTAGATATGAGAAGGATAGTAGTCAAATTATTATGCTGCATCTCTTCCTGTCAATGTAAGAGAAGCAGGAAGGAAATGGTCACACCATGCGGAACGTAGCAAAGATTATCTGGCAGAAATATCTTACTACAAAGTGTTCTCTGATCTCAGAACTCAACAAAAAAGCCATTGAAAGGCACTAAGAAGTTGTGTCAACATTATCGTGATACATAAAGTTAAAGGCATGTTACCATCTAGCATTTTAATCTCATATCGATAGGATATGCCATGAAAGTGTGATATGTGAAGGTCCCACCTCTGGGGCCCACAACTATCCTGGGAACGGGCCTCTAAAGTCTCCGTGCAGAATGCAGAGTCAGTCCCGCTTTTGCACTACATTCAGTCCCGCTTTTGCACTACATTCTAGTTTCTTCTATGAGAGTTCCAAATAAGGCCAAACACACTTGGAACTCCCATGGAACAGAAAAGAGATTTGTGTGTGCGCAACCGACTTTCTGTTTTAAACAGAGACTTTCAGAGGCCCAGTTCCATAAGTAAGACCTGCACCTATCACACTTTGATGACATACCCTACTGATATGCCGCGCGCCGCAGTCCAGAGAGAAGCGCAGCTCCGCAGTTCTGGACGCTTAGCCATCGCACTCCCTGGCACCTAACCTGTGGGGTGATAGTGACGACCTCCCAGCCCCCCCGTCTGGACCGTACAGCCTTTTATCAAAAGCTCTCTGATGGGGACACACTTATTGGGGTGGTTACTTCAGTATATTGGTAGGTAGGGAATAGTCTAGTTAGAGGTATAACAGGGATTTGTTTAGGCTTTGTTGTTATGTTTTTTACATATATTTAGGATTAAAGGTTAAGTTTTACCTTTTTCTCTTCATGCAACACTAATTTTGGAAAAACATAGTATGACTTAGAATAAACTAGGTCCTAAAGAGTGAGTACTGTTCCAAATGTATGTTTCGGCAAAAATGTATTAAAGTTACTAAAAAAAACATAGTTCACAAAATAGTGCTTTGGGTATAAAGCATGTGCAGGGAATTGTTTACGCGTTTCAGAACCTTAGTTCCTTGTTCACAGTTTATTCTAAGTCATACTATGTTTTTCTGTTGTTTTTAACTGCATAATCAGCAGTAAGAATGAGCTATCCAGGAGAACACTGTTTCTTGCCTCTATGCTGAGGACTCTCAAGTGGGCTCTGATTGCTGTTACGTTTGGGAGTGGTAACACCTTGCAGTTTATTTTTCAACACTAATTGTGTTTGGAGAGCTTCATATGGGCAAATCATACAATTACCTAGGTTGTTTGCATGTTGTCCATTCTCTTTCACTGCTTTTCCCAACCTCCTTCTGTTTTACTTTGAAGCACCTGCAGAGTTTTATTGATGAAATCTTATAAAGAGGAGCATAACTAGAATCAGTGTCAAACTGGCCAACCAGAGGACCGAATGATCCTCCAGTGGGCCCATGGGTCAACACAGTGGGTTCTGCCACCACAGGCATCCGGGTCTGGCCTGCCCATTATGCCTATAAATGCCCGGGCCCTCTGTCCCGAGTTCTCAGAGGTGGGATGCAGGTGGGCGGTGCAATGACATCATATCCGCTTGCAACAGACTTCACTAGGAGAAGCCCGACCTGCCCGAACTGCCACTCATCAGAGAATGGGAAGAGGTGAGCTTATTTTTATTTATTTTTTCATCTGATGGGGTCCAACCTTCCTGAGGTCTATATACTGCCTACCTATGGGGCAATCTGCCTACTTACTGGGGCCTAACTAATGCATGATAAATGATCCTATGCAAAGGATGCAAAGGATGGAGTTTAGCATTGTCATACTTTTAGGCCTAACTAATGCCTAACTTCCTACCAGGGAAATCTACTTACCTACCTGAGGCCTACCTGGTGCCTACCTACAGCCAATCTATTTGCCTACCAAAGGGCAATCTACCTATCTACCTGTGGCCTAACTACTGCCTAATTACCTATCTACCTACCATAGGCCTACATACCTAACTACAGCCAGTCTACCTGCCTACCTTGGGCCTAACTACTGCCCACCTACATATCTGGGGCCTAACTAGCGCCATCATACATAGGGGCAATCTAATTACCTACTGGGATCTATCTAGTTCCGACCTACCTACTTACCTGGGACCTATCTACTGCATACCTACCTGGGGCCTAACTGCTGCCTACCTACTTACCTGGGGCATAACTTCTGCATACCTACCTAGGGGCAATCTGTTTACCTACTTGGGTCTAACTACTGCCTACCTACCTAAGATGGGTCTTCCTACGGTCAAGCTATCTACCTACCTGGGGCAAAACTAGTGTCTACCTACCTAGGGGCAAACCCACCTACCTGGGATCTATATTACCTAACTACCTAACTTCAACCAATCTACCTGCCTACCTAGGTGCAAGCTACCTACCTACCATGGGCCTACTTAGCTACAGCCAATCTACCTGCCTACCTAGGGACAATTTACCTACTTACTTGGGGCCTAATCACTGCCTACCAACCTAGGTGCAATCTACTTACCTACCTGAGCCTAACTACTGCCTGCCTACCTACCTAAGGCCAAGCTACCTACCTACCCATTTAGTATTCATACTGTCTTAGTAATTGTAGATAGAGGTCATACAAATGCTGATTAGTGTTTTTGTATTTTAAAGGTTTTCCCTCTAGATTACATTGGACGAGTGTTGGATCAGTTTCATTAGTAAAATTTTCAATGAGGGATGTTGTCTGTGAGTGTTTATTTAAATAAAGTGTTTTTGTGTTGTTTCAGGGTATTTTTTTACCATTAGTTTTCCAGTGTTAGTAAAAGAGGTGTCAGACAGACGTCTCTTTATTACTAGCATTTGGGTCTGGTATCGGGCAGTTTTTTTTTGTCATCCCAAGGCTGACACCAAGCCTCAGCACTAGTAGTATAGAGTCGTCTGTCAAACATCTCTATTACTAACACTGGAAATTAATGGTAAAAAACACACTGACACAACATAAAAAGCACTTTATATTTATGACACCAGCCCTCCTTGACCATTTTATTAAAGAAATGGATCAAACACTGGTTCAATAACTCCATCCTAGTCCAACGGGGAAATCACTGGAAAAACAGAAACACTACAAAAAGTATGACAATGCTAAACTCCATCCCTTGCATCCTTTGCATAGGATCATTTATCATGCTTATGGTTGATCTTCTGGGTGCAGGGGATGCAAGGGATAGATTCTGAGAGGTACAGGTTATAGCTGCAGCACTCAAGGGGTTAGTCTTCTGTTCCCCCTCGGAGACTGTGCCTCTAAGCTGTGGCCTGAACTCTCTCTCCCATACCTGGGAAGTTTTACAGAGTCGGAAAAAGGTAAAGTGTTGGAAAAGTGATATTTGTGTTTAAATCTGCAGGTATGATTGTTGGCCGGGAGAAGTTAGCATGGAGGTGTAGACAGCGAAGAAAAAGAAACATGAACGACTCAGAAAAACTGCACCTGTGAGTTAAAAGATGTAGGTGAATTGTAATCACTTATGTCAATCAATGACAATCAATGTCAATCACTTATGTAAATCAATATGTGTGCAAATGGTTTATGATTAGTAATGGTATGGATGTATCATTTAGTCACCATGTGGTGTTGATATGTGGTCATGGTGTCGTGCTATTATTCAGTAACTATGTGGTGGTGATATGTGATCGTGGTGTGGTGGTATTATTCAAAAAACAAAAACAAAATGGTGTTGTGGTATTATTCAGTCACTATGTGGTGGTGAAATGTGGTCATGTGGTCGTGGTATTATTCAGTCACTATAAGGTGTTAATATGTATAAAACTAACTACTACTTTAGATACAAGCACCAGGTGTTTCAGGGAACAAGCTGCAAAAAGATCGTCAGAGGAAATCTCCTGCTGCAATCCTCTAATAGAAATAAAAAGTGTATATATATAAAAAAGACGATCGCGCTCTGTTCGCTGTATAAGGTGCCAACTTAATCACAAGCAGTCCCCAAATAATCAAATTCCAAAATATGCAACCCCCATGCAAATAGTATAAAACAGTGTAAAACACACCTGTAATAGTGCAACCACTTCCCCAGAGATTCTCACTGGATGCTCACATCAGCCAGGAACCTCGCGCTAATCCAGGTTTCTGTCCACTTCAATCTTCAGTTGGTGGATTTGTCAGAAATAATATATAAAAACATACAAACAGTGTGGTGTGTTCACCGCTAATACGCTCCGGCCGGCAGCGTGCGGGATCCACACATACAGGCTAACAGACTAGAGTGACGTCACTAAGGCTGTAGCTAAGGAAAGCCGAGCAGGCATACAAGACCTACGCATTTCAGAGAATAACGATTGAAGTGGACAGAAACCTGGATTAGCGCGAGGTTCCTGGCTGATGTGAGCATCCAGTGAGAATCTCTGGGGAAGTGGTTGCACTATTATAGGTGTGTTTTACACTGTTTTATACTATTTGCATGGGGGTTGCATATTTTGGAATTTGATTATTTGGGGACTGCTTGTGATTAAGTTGGCACCTTATACAGCGAACAGAGCGCGGTCATCTTTTTTATATATATACAGGTGTTAATATGTGGTCATGGTATGGAGATATTATTTAATCACTATGTGGTGGTGATATGTTGCAGTATTATTCAGTCACAATATGGTGATGATATGTGGTCATGGTGAGGTGGTGTTATTCAGTCACTATGTGATGGTGATGTGTGGTCATGGTGCTGTGATATTATTCAGTCACTTTGTGGTATAATATGTGGTCATGGAGTTGAGGTATTATTCAGTCACTATGTGGTGAGATATGTGGTCATGGCATGACGGTATTTGGTCTTAGTGGAATTATTGGCAATATTATCCTTGGGATTCTGGTTTCTTGTAGCGGTGTTATTTGGTAACTGTACGACCATTATTTAGTGATTTTATACTTAGAACTTTGTGTTATAGCTTTTTTTATATATGTTTATTCATATAAAATTTATCATTCAGGGACGGGGACATATATCTTTAGACCTTTTATGTTTACCACCTGGTGTACTGCTGCAATAAGGTGAGAAAGACTCAAAAGCCCCAGCACCCCATCTTGATTACAGATTAGTTAAAGCAAGACTGGGCAGGGACACCGTACAGGTGGCGGAGACAGTGAGGTAAAGTGGGCACCTAAAATCAACTCATCTGGTGGGCCATAGGCACCCCAGTCCGGCACTGGTTAGAATTAATAGTGTCACTTAGCAAAATGAAATGGGCCCCTACTACCTTAGGAAACTACTGTAAGGTTATATGATACAAGAGAGAAACTGGGCTCTGTGATATATAGTCTAAGGAAAATGAGCAAAGGAGTGATGATTTTATAATAAGGTCTGTTTATAACTGTAATAGAAATGTGTATTACGTATATGGTGTAATAGCAAAGAGTGTGCTGTATAACCCCTCTCCCTAACTACAAGTCAACTATGTGTATTCATTGTCTGTGAAATGATTATATAAACAGTCATTATGTCCAAGTCATAAAACTAGTCTACCCAGGCTCATTAAGTCTGACCTGTCATAAAACAGTAAAGAAGCCTAATCATTATCTATTGGGATCAGAGGTTATCACCAATTGGGATATTTCACAGGCCATGGAGCTTCAAAGAAATTCCAGATCTCTATGTGGTCTAATTCTGACAATTCCCATTTCATATTAAAATAAGTCAATCTAAGTACAGGGATAATTAAATATGCCTGGGCTGTCATTTTCTATAATATCACCAGCCAGTCAGAGACAACTAATGATCCTAATGTACTGGTGGGCAGTTCAGAAATCTGAGCTGGCTGGGCAGATTATAAAATATGATTTCCATGGGAAATCTATGTTCACAACATGGGATTCATTTATCAATTGAGCTGCATTCCACTTTCTTCCCTATCCCAGCAACTGAGAATAATTTTCCTGTAAGAGTTAGGTATTTTCAAAGATTGTATCCCTTTTATTTTGTTACTGTTGTATGTATGCACTGTAACCTTTTTCTATTAAAACTTAAAATTTCAATAAGTTCGGTCTTTGTATGCTCTTAGAATCCATAGCCTTGATAAAGTGTTTAACCGTGGAACTGCTGGAGAGCATAATTTGATTATAGTCTTTTAACCCTGCAAGTGCTGGTAGTGGTGTTTGCAGGTATGGTAGTCCTTCCCTCCAATTTCTTTGTCTTTTGATTATTGCGGAAGGTGGTGGCAGTGGACTGTGTTGGGTTGTGATTTATGCTCGATTTGCCACCTGAGTGAGAGATGAGTGTAAAATAAGACTGAGTAGAAATAAATCAACTCCATTACAGTGGCCCCCACGTCACGAGCTACGTGACACAGGGTGATATCATAGAGGAGAGAAGATGAGCTCTGTGATAAATAGGATTATATGATCTGATATAGGATTTCTGAGTCAAGCAGAGAAAAACTAAAATAGAAAGTGAAACGACCTCTTATTTTACCCACATACAGTAATTGACACCTTACTCTGTACTCTCTCCACTATCATATTACCCTATATATCACAGAACTCAGCTTCTTCCCCCTTGTCACATTCTGCTCTCAGATAGCACAGCACAAACCAACTGATAGTGTTGTTTTAATAAATCAGCAATTTTAATTTTGTTTCATTGTCACTTTATTGTAGCCATAACGTTTTAATTTTACCATTGACACTTTTTTTTGTGTGACAAGTTTTATTTTTTTAATGACACCATTTTGAAGAACTCATTGATCACTGACGTACAAAAATCACTTGGGTGCTAAAAATAGCATGATAGTTTTTTCTGTGGGTCAGTATGACAATGGCAATACTAAATTTACATCTGTTTTGTGCTTTTTTACTTTTTTATTTACTTTCTATTCCTTTTCATGGTGAAGCAAAGAAACAAAAAAACAGCAATTTTGTCTGTGATCTTTCAGTTTTTTTTTTTTATACCATTAACTGTGTAGGATAAATAAAGTAATTATTTTATAGTTAGGGGCCTTATGAATGCGGAGATTACAAAGATAAATACTTTTTGTTTTTATTTTATTTACATAAATAGAGAAAATGGAATTTTTTTACTTTGGATTTTTCTTTTTGAACTCTTTTTTTCTCTTTTTAGTCACAGTTATGGGACTTAAACATGCAATTGTCTGCTTGCTTATATAATAAATATATAATTCATTTCTTATGTAATACAGTATATTATGCCTGTCAGTGTAAAGGTAATAGGCATCCTCATAAACCTGGCCGAAGGCTGGACCTAATAGGTATGTAGAGAAGACATACATGGAGACTTCATTAGGCTCCAACTGCCGTAGAAACTTATTGAAAGCCCATAACATTTTTGGGCTGACTGAGGGATCCCCTTTCCCAGTTGCTATTTACTACAGCATCTAATGGGTTAAAGGGGTGGGATCAGAGGCTTCTCCAGTCCCAGCCATTAAAGCAGATGTCTGGTTGTCATCGGACAGCCCAGCCTGGTTTTCAATTTTGGGAACCTG